>CAOKZL010001952.1:0-262744 GCA_948472985.1 Iguana delicatissima | reverse complement strand
TGTTCAACTTCCGTTTTTGTGCAATTACTAAAATACTCTGCTGATTGAGGGTCTCATTACCAAAGTCTCTCAATTTCCCCGACATCGACCAACTGCTGAAGCTCGCCAGCCTAAAGCCCACCCCCGGCAGATCGCAGGCTCACATTGGTGCAAGCCTGCAAATCTGCACAAGGGAGCAGGCTCACACTGACGCGCTCCGTGCTTTTGAAAGACCGAAAGAAACAGGTTTTTCAAAAGCACACTGGACGACCACTTGGGGTCATTCTGGAGCAGGCTGAGTTGTGGATCTATGTTAAATAGTCTGGACCCAGTCCACTCCCAGGTGCAGACGTCCTCCCCGGAGGATGGACTGCACCATTTCAAATACCCTGTGCGGAAATGGCCTTAGTGTTCTGGATTCAACTCCGAGCCTGGATGCCCAGGTTTCAGCAGTGGCCAGGAGTGCATTTGTACAGTTCAGACTTGTGTGCCACCTGTGTCCGTTCCTTGAGACATCAGATCTGGCTTCAGTGACACATACTTTGATTACATCTTGGTTAGACTAGCGTAATGCGGAAACTGTCCAGAAACTTCAGTGAGTACAAAAAGTGGAAGCTAGAATGCTGACTGGGGCCAGTTACAGGAAACACATAACTCCCTTGTTAAAACAGATCCACTGGCTACTTGTTCATTTCCAGGTCCAATTCAAATTGCTGGTTATGACCTATAAAGCCCTATACAGCTTAGATCCAGGGTATCAAAAAGACCGCATCTCCCTGTACCAACCAGCTATGGCCTTCAGATCTGCTGGGAAAGGCTTTTCTCTGTCCCACCATAGTCTCAGGCTCACCTGGTGAGGACATGGGAGAGAGCCTTCTCAGTGGCTGCTCCATCCTGTGCAACGCTCTTCCACAGGAAGGTAGCTGGGTCCCCTCCCTGCTTTCCTTTTGCCAGCAGCCAAAAACATTTCTTTTTAAACAGGCTTTCATGTAAGCTGAGGAGCTTCATTGAGCAACTTGTTTTTAATGGAAAATTGTTTCAGGTTTTTATGATTTTATATATTTTTAAAGTTTTCATGATTTTATATGTTTTTAATGTATTAATTTTTTTAAAATGTTCTGCCGTTTTAATTTTGTTGATGGAAGCTGCTTTGGGTCCCATACTGGGAGAAAGGTGGCATACAGATATAATAAATAAAATAAATAATAAAATAAATTCATGAAATGTGATCTTTAAAAAACTGGATGAAAATTTTAAGTAAATATATATTTTAGCACCCAATTTTTGAACATATTTTCTCCCAAAGGATGGGTTTCTTAACATATTTTTGCAAAGTGTTCATTAGTAAAACTTTTAGGTCATGAAATATAAATTTATATTTACTTAAAAGGTTTCTCAGCCAACTACTGCGTCAAGAAGCTCAGAGTACACATTGGTGTTCAATGATCTCTATAGATGAGCACAGTCTACTAACTAACATTTGAGATCACTGGGTGTATCATACCAGGCAAATTGCAACCCAATGACAATCTAGCTACATTCTTATTTGGATCCAGTTGCCTTTGCACCAAGGCAGTCAGTCAAATTCGATGACATCAGATTAAAAAAAAAATGATCAAAAAACCAAGTGGTGAAAGATGTCTGTTTGCCATTGTTATTGTTATCTGTCTGTTTTTGTTTTATGGCGACCCTAAGACAGGGCTGAGGGTGTATAGGAAGCCCAATGTGCTTCCATAGTCAAGCAGGGAATTGAATCCTGGTCTCCAGTGTTGTAGTCCAGTGCTCAAACCAAGGATTTTCCTTAACTCCATATTCATGTGCTTAGTGTGTCTTATTTTGTGATTGATTGTTGGAAGTTAAGCATAGGCTCTATTTTCATGTCTGATTGCTGAAGCGTTTCTGTAGAAATCTCATTCTGGCAGGCCAAATAGGTTAATCACCAGAAATATATGTTGCACTTAATGTCTTGTTTGACCCTAACTCAAAACTGGGTTATAATAGACGACATTATCAAGGCATCTTTCTAAGGCTCTACTGCCTTCTCCAAATTTAAAACAGAAACAAAAACTAAGAGAAGTTTTAAGGCAAGAAGGTTAGTGGTTTGCATAGTGGTATGAGTGTTGCACTTGGACATTGGGAGACCAGGGTTTGAATACCCGCTCAGCCATGGAAACCCACTAGGTAACACTGGGCAATTTACATTCTCTCAGCATCAGAGGAAAGCAATGGCAAACACCCTTCTGAACAAATCTTGCCTGGAAAACTTCTTGCTAGGCAAAACTTAGGGTCACCATAAGTCAGAAATGACTTGAAGGTACACAACAACAACTTTTGAAGCAGGAGTAAATTTTAATAGAGGTCCAGATAGGATATGGTAATAAGGTGGAGACTAATGCTATGCACAAATTGCATCCCCAAAATTTCCATCCTATCCTCGTGGCGCAGTGGTTAAATGCCAGTACTGCAACCACAAGGTTGTGAGTTTGATCCTGCCAGGCTCCAAGGTTGACTCAGCCTTCCATCCTTTCGCAGGTCGGTAAAATGAGTACCCAGCTTGTTGGGGGCAATTAGCTAAAAAATACATTGTAAACTGTTTAGATAATACTTAGTTGATAAGCGGTATAGAAATAAATGCTATTGCTATTGCTATCTTGTAAGCAGAAAATTGAAGGGTGGGGCTTATTGGGGAAACTTGACCCTTTTAGGGTGCAAGAATGGAGGCATTAGTGAACAGAAGACAGCAGTTTATTTAATGACAGTCTGGTCAAGATGTCCTCATTCCATCTGAACAATCTAGTACTAAAGCAAACATACATGTTATTGTTTATATCAGTTTTTGAAAGCGTATCCAGCAACAGCATACAACATTGTAGAGCAAATCAGATGGAGATATTAGCTCTGTATTTACCAGCCATTAAACTGAAGTCATTATATCACAATGGACAATTATTATTTAAGTACCAAGTTAAAGCTATTCATGTTGAACCTTTACTTTATATTTCAGTTGTATTACTGTTATTAGGAGAAAGCACATGTTAGTTGATGGTAAAGACAAAATGCACTATAAATGCTCATTTTTTTCCATTGAAATTCCTAAAATTCTAGGTTTCTAATTTTTTTCCCTTGCTTGAGGCTCTCTTTGCCTATGGCCGTATGGTCACTTTCTGGCCTTTCCCTTCAAGATCATCATTATCAATAGCCATATCATAGCCCCCGCCCCCCATATTCTTCATAAGTTGATAGGTGTAGAACTTGCTGGTGCATGGTCACAAAGGCAACTGTGCTAAGCAACTGACTATCATTTTGAATTTCCTACTATGTTCTGATGTCATGCTGGGCCTTTTTCTTTTTCTTTACATGAGGAGTGTTTTGGCAGCTATTATAGGAAAATAAACAGTAGAGGATATTTGAGAGAAAAAATTCCTAGGAACATGTGGAAAAAACAGAAAAGTCTCAGCTGACTTTGGCAGGAGGGAAAGAGAGAGATTGAGAGAGAGAGAGAGAGATCTTCCAAGAAAGAGGAATCCCTGGGCCAAAAAGTAAATATAAATCCAAAGCAGACCAGGTAATTTCACAACATAAAGTGAATAATGGGACCAGTATGGATAAGGGAGCTCTCATTTTCATACAAAGTTGCTAAAATTTTCACTTTTGAACCAGTATGACAAGTGAGAATTAACTTGTCCAAATTTTATAATGGAGTTGTCCCATCAATAGATGTGTAACTACAAATAAATTATAGATAAATACACAAAAAATGCATATATTCTTACAAATAATGTTGCAGTGCATTATGCGCACCATTAGCAATATTGCTTGAAAAAAGTGTGTACTAAGAGAACATTTTTGTTCAAATTTATAAAAGAAGCGTGCAAAAAAATGAACTCAAGTTTTGAAAAAAATGACAAACTTTGGGACCAACTAAACTTATGTTGGGAAAATGAAATATGGAAAGTGACAGATATATCACTACCAAGGGAGCAAGGCTGCCTCTAAAGTTACTTTTCTAATTGGATGCAGAAATGCACAAGGAGCAGCAAGCAGCAAAATGCAAGCTGCTATCCATAAAAGTAATTACTCATTCCTGCTGTTTTGTGCACCAAACAGCTCTGGTTGGATCAGCACCCAAGCATTTTTTGCTCTCTGATTCCTCGAGAAGCGTTTTTAGGAAAGTACTGAATACGAACATGAATATATATATATATACATATATATATATATTGAACCTCAGCAAGAGCAGTATGCTCTTTCTCATCAAACTGAATGCAAGAGCCTTTTCAAGGTGAAGCAACAGCCGGTTAATGTGGATTCATACAGTTTTTAAATGTGGCTGGCCTGCACTATTTAAAGATAATGTCAAAGTGAATCGATCGCCTGTTATTATTAATCAATCACTCTGCCCTGCTTCAGGTGTGCACAGAATAGCTCAGCAGAGAAGAATGCTTTCATTAATAAGATACAAAATAACCCTTTCTCAGTTATTTAGAGGGAGCACAGCACAAGAGGGGCAAAATGGATTTTGTTTCTAAAAGACATTGAGAAAGAGAGAGAGTTTGAGAAAGAGAACTAGAGAAGAGAGGGAGATAGAACTACTCGTTGCTGGAGGGTGTGTGGGAAATTCTGACTTTTGATGAGATTGCAAGACTCACTATGCCTAACGGAGTCTACATCTCATCAGGAGGTCAATGTTTTCAGCTTCAGAAGGGAGGCAAGCTATTGTTGTAGCTACTCAAAACCAGACCTGTCAGAAAACAGAATTGGCAGTATAGCTACTAAGGCAGTTTTCTCATTTATCTGAGACTTCATATTGGAGAAATAATGCTTTTCCACTTAGATGGTAATAAGCTTTCTCTGCAGTTGTCCTATACTAGTTGGGCTGTCGGAAGTGGCCTCCACTGAACTACTGAATCTCAGGGCAATCTCAGCAGAGTGATGTGGCTTCTAAGATTTGGGAGGTTCTTCTGGCAATCATTGGATGACATCTGTTCTGCTTATAGTTGGCAGGATCATTTCATCTATAAAAATGAACATAATCCCTTCCTGGTGAAACATCGAAGGAAAGGAAACACAAATAATTGCTTGTAAGGGTCCTAATATTTCTTGAGGTACTGATGAGGGATCTTCCATGCTTCCCTAGATTGTCATTGTGGCTGAGAAATCTGACTCATCCTTCTCAAGTTGGGAAAGTACAGGGGAAGCAAAGCATCAATAGTTTTGTGTGCACACATTCAAGCAGCTCACACATGCTGTTGTACTAAAACAAAGACATTCAGTTGTTTGAGAAAAATCTCACATCTATGTGACAGTATAGTGTGTACAGTGTGAAACATCTGGAGTCTATTGGAAAAACTAATGTTCTAAAGTAGATACATTTATGTGTATCCTAATTTATCTGGAAGCAAAGCTATATGAATGTTTATAGTCTAGTTAGGAATGGTCAATCAGTCTGCTTCGAGTGCCTGTTGGTTTCATATATATTCTCTCATAAGTCTGTTCTGTCCCACTTATACAGCCATTTGCAAAATTTGTATGCATTTTATCCTTCCATCTGCATTTTGTATTAATCTAAATAACAGCTCTTTATTACATCCTGAGGTATGTTTAATCTGATAACGTTACCTCAAAATTTGGAGACGTGTACAAAACAAAGTACAAATGTGTTCCACCTGAATTACTACTCATGGAAATGTAAATCTGGTTTGTTTACCTCAATATACGTATTGAACAAAACTCCTGACCATCTGTATGCCCAAGTTGAATGTTCTTTTACAGTAACAATGACTGCAGACATAGGCAATTTGTGCCATTTTAAATATTGTTGGATTGATGTTGCCATCACCTCCAGTTAACACAGGAAATGGTGCAGGACCATGAGAGTGGCAGTACTACTACACCTGGAGAGTTATAAGTTGTCTTTCATGTGAATACAGATTTTGTTCCATCCAATTCTAGAGTCTTCCATAAAAACAAGTGCACTTGCATGGAACACACTTTCCATCAGGTATAAAGTATTCTTTTTAAAAGGTTTACATGCAGTGAGTTTTGTAGCTAGGGACATTCTAACCTTTGTTTGAAATGGCCTTACATACTTGTAAATATAGTGCCGTGCTTTTACTCTCCACTGGCACAGAGATAAAGGAGAGGAAAATGTGTATCCTTTTGCTAATAATATCCACATTTGCTTGCTCAACTGGAGCTCTGTGAGACAAGAAAAATCTGCTCTGCTGGCTGTGCTCATACTATGTTGAATATGGAGAAATTGTTCTTGCAATTTTACTGAACTGCTTCCAAATGTAAATTCTTTCCAACTGCTGATGAAATTATATTTACATCCCATACCACAGACAGTATAGTGTAGTGGAGACCAGGGTTCAAATCTCTGCTTGGCCCTGGAAACCTATTGGGTGATCTTGGGTGAGACACAATCTCTCAGCCTCAGAAGATGGCACAGGCAAACCACTTCTGAACAAATCTTGCCAAGAAAACCCCTGTCAAGTTTTCTTTAGGGTTGCTATAAGTCAGAAATGACTTGAAGACACAACAACAAAAATACAACAGCTCTGTCTCTTCAGCATAAATGAGTTTTATTGTTCTGTGCTCCCTTATTCCACCCTACCCAGGAAATATGGAAGAGTTTAGACATGCTGCATGATTGCAGCATTAGTCTCACAACACTTTAAAGACTGTCTCATGTAGTACAGCATGAGATCTAAGGATGAAAGCTGATGCCACAATGCTCTTGTTTATAAGGTACACATGTCACTTTGGTCCAAATCCAAGGCCTTTTCCACACTACATCACTCTCCTGCATCATCTCATCACAATCCCAGCCTGCTGGGATAGGAGCATGTTCCCAATGATCCTTTCTGCACATGACTGGCTGCCTGCAGAAGAGAGTGCAGGGGACATGCTCCATCCCTCCAGACTGCAGCCAGCCATCTCCTCATGCTGCAGTAGGGGAGGAAGCATGTAGATTGCCCTTCTTGCCCTTCTACATGAGCTGCTACAATAGAAGGCTTGTGCAATCAGGGGTCATTGATGGAGTTTCTCTGTCAATGATATAGTCTGCAATCATGCCAGCTGGGTACATGAGAAAGATGGAACTGCAGTGACATCCTGTGGAAGTGTCATCGCAGTCCCGGTCCTCTTGTGTACCCGTGCTGGGATGCCGTCATCATGCAGAAAGTGCCCAAATTCAAGCAGTTCCAGTTAAATCCCTCTAAAGTAACAATATGAGTTTCTCACTAAATTTCACTGGTTCAAATGGGCTACCAATACACAAGAATAACCTGGCTTAAGTTATGCCTTGCCCAGCATGCAGCACCCCTCATATTGTAATCACTACCAAAAGATTCTGTGAATCCTACAAAGAGGGTTTAAATATTTTTCCAAATATAGAAGCTGGTATATGAAATCATTGCTAAAGGCTAGAGAGTGAAGAGAAAACTTTACTAAAATGAAATACATGTTTGTTAGAAAAAAGGAAAGGCTATACTTTTAGCTCCATGTCTAGAGGAGAGGAAGGAAGGAAGGGCAGATGGATGTACATACTCTTTGAAGAAATCAATCCAAACTGGAGACTGTCAGACTATGGGTCAAGGAACCAACAGATATGCAAAGAAGTAATACCACAGAAATTCTAAATAGGTACTTGTATCTCTATTGCCCCCTAGTGGCATATACTTAATTGTGCAAGTGTGGTTGCACTTTCCCAACAAAAGGCAATGGGATTCCTTTCACACTGTTGCTCCCATCACACCTTCCCTGAATACAGATGTTCACAAATGCCTAGTCCTCCATCAATTTGGCTAATCTCTTTTTAAAGCTATCAGAGCTATGGGCTAGCACCACATCTTGTGGTAGTCAATCCTATAAATCTGATCCCCGCCCCCCGAGAAAGTTGATGGCTGTGAAGGTGTGCTTTTCAAAGAAGTGACTACTGTTTAAAATGGATTTTAAAAAAAGAAAAGAAAAAGCACCATTGAAACCTCTCTAGTTCTCATGAGTCAGCTAAAGCTCTTCTTACACTAACCAGCTCTGTGACATGTAAAATAATGAAACCTACAGTGAAGGGCAATATAGGATAGAGTGGTAATAATGTAATTTGCAGTCATTTGAATTGGAGGAAAAGCATACATAGCTAACCTCCTTGACATTTTGAGGAGGTTATGGACAAGAGTTATAAAGACAGTTCACGTGATGTAATTTATTTGAATTGTCAGAATGCCATTAATAAAGTTCCACATGATAGGAGGCTGCATAATTCACTGGATAAACCTCAGGGACTGAGAACAATTCACAGAGATGGATAGTGGTCTGGTCTTGAAGAATTAAAATAAGCAGGTTGTACAGTATAGAGTTATAGGGATTATGCTTTTGATTCATTTCATGGGCTCCTCAACATGACTCCCGCGGGTCCCTGCTAGGAAATAAGTCCTGGGAGGAGGGAGTTTTCTTGTTATCGATGGCACCGCCATAGGCACAATATCCTAGTAGCCCTGAGTGACAAATTTGTCTAATATTGGTTAATGTCCCCATTTGTGAACCAAGTTGAGTGGTTTGAGCAAGCAGGAACTTAGAAAACCTGTGAAGAAATCAAATGAATTTTTAAAACTCTTATATGTCATTCCTATAAGACTGTTCAGTATCCCAAGGCAACTTATATTTTATTTATCTTCATAACTACTCTGTAAGACAGGCCAAGTTATCAGATAGTCATTGTGTTCTAGTAATTTCTTATAGCCACAGGACTTCCAACCTCAACTGAGAGCTCTCCATCAATAAAACTTATTCATTTATTTTAGATCCCTAATAATAAAATAGGAGTCTCAAGAGAGAACCCTTATAGATATGGGAACTCCAGGTGGTGGTGGTAATAGTAGTAGTAGTAGGAATAGGAATAAATAGTTTTACTGACAGAGTTTTGAGGCATCTGTGCTTCAGATTCTTTATCTTGTGCTAGTCAGGCCTCATCTGGAGTACTCCATTCAGTTCTGGGTGCCTCATTTTAAGAAAGATATTGTAATGAAGTTGCTTTGGGGGTCAGCTATTTGGAATGCAATTGCAACTTAATGGTGGGTTGGTAGGCAGCAGGAGTAGTAGCTTAAGAGTGTGGTGTACATGTAGGGGCTTATGGATGATTGGAAATATATAAGTATGTGCATATATATGTATATGTGTGTGTGTGTGTGTGTGTGTATATATATGGCAGAGATTCTATTTGAAAATGGAGCTTTCAGTGACATCTTGGCCAGAAAGCAGACTAGGTTGCATTTAAACAACTAAGGGAAAGACACAGAGAACTGGTGTCTAAGGTTGGGAGTTACTGGCATAGACTGTAAGAAGCTTGAACTGTTTAATGTAACCATATTGCAATTTACATGAATCTTGACAAGATATTTTATTGCTGTGGTTGCTACAATAAAGGATACAGTTTGTTTTTATAACTACCGAGTCAGCCTGAGTTATCTAAAGACACTGGTACAAAGAACACACTACCATAAATAAACTATCTGGTTCTGAGGGAACATTTAAGACTCTAACCCTTTGAGACAAAGGTTATGTTTAAAAGGTGGACTTGGGGTTAAGTGTTAGTGTCAGGGCAACTTATTAGGTTGGAACTGCAAAACCAATCTAGTGTAAAAAAATGGGGGAGACTCACATAGATATAGACAATTTGGAGAGGTTCAGAGGAGGGAAACAAGGATGGTAAGTGGTATGGAGAAGAAAACATATAAGGAAAGGTTGAGGAAGCTCAAAATGTTCAGACAGGTGATGTCTTAATGTCTTCAAAAAGAAGATGGACAGTTACCTGCTGGTGATGGACTTAATGGCCTATGGGGCTCCTTCCAACTGTATGCTTCTTCGCTTCTACTGGAGGGCTAATGACAGTGGACGAAATGGACAGCAGTGGAAAACAGATTAAAAATGGAATACTATTGGCAGTACCAGCAGCAGCAGAAGCACCACCACCACCACCATCATTAATTAAGCCCAAATGTTGTCCATTCCATGCCATTGGTCTCTAATAAAATAAAGCATGTACATTTTTCCCTCAGTAAAAAATTTCTTTTACTGGCTACATTTCACTAGCGGCATTAGGTCTATCTGTTACACTATAAAGTCTGTGTCACTGATGCAAGTAGAAGAGCTTATCTGCCCCCTCTGGGGTATGTAATGAATGTCATTCCCAACAGATATAAGACAACCCCAGAACCCATGCCATCTTTTCTTGACTTTTGCAAGAGCTGAGCTGGATTGTCACATGGGGAGTTTTGGATGGTGTTATGATATCAGCCCTGTGTGGTTTAGAGGAGCTGTGGATGAGGCTTGCCAGCAGGAGCAGATGGCAGATGATGGAAACATACGACTTGTAGACAGTGGTTTCTCATCGGATATAAGAACAGTTTGATGAAAGCTAGCTAGTCAGTCTCAGCTGGGACCCAAGTCAGTTTGGCATGGGTAACCTCTGCTGGGTTCAGGTTGCTTGTGAAGGGACTGACCTGGACAGCAGAAAGCTTGCAGTACATTATTGTTCACTTGTGTGTAGCACCATGTATTAACACAGCCTGAGGCAATTCTTTGAAGAACCTGAGTCTTTAAGCTTTTGGGCACATTTGCCTTGAGCTGGTTTGCTTCACTTTTGTTTGCCCCCAACACCACTTCCTTATTAGCCCATCTTAGCACAATCTGTGCATTGGTCTTAGGGTTGAGTTTTCTTTCCTGGGCTTGTTCCTCCAGGTGTGAACAGCAACAAGGCCTTGAAGGAGGAGATATGGCCTGGAGATACCTGAACAGGGCATCTAAGAAGCTCAGAAAGAGAATATCTGAAACAAATGATGTTTTAGATCTTCTCTTTCTGAGCTTCTTAGTTGTACAGCAGCTAATATTTAGTGTGCTTGGCTGGAGTTTGTTGGCTGAACTGCTAATTTGGACAAGATGATGGGACTGTAACCCCTGCTGGCAGACCCAGTCCCAGGGGAGTGTAATATTTAATATCCAAAGTTATTAAGCCAGAGGTTCCTTAATAACATCCAGGTCTAAAACCGAAGCATTACTAGCAAGGTCAGACCAAAGCTCCCCCAGTCAAATCTCCAGATGCAAAATCTCGAAACGCATGCATACACACACAATGGACCATCAGCAACAATGACACCTTGAGGGGACTACGTGTCCTTCTGATGAGATTAATACTTGCAACAGCAGGAAATACAAAGATGAGATCCATTTGCATGATTGGGCCATTGTTCTTTCCCAGGAAAGGACCTGCCCCCGAGGCATGTTTTGCCCTATAACTGAATCCCCTTTTGGGACTCTCTTCAGAGAACTCCCACACTTGACCAGTGCCCCAGCATTCTGCTAGTCGAGAGCTTCCTCCAGCATTCTTCCTTCCTTCAGCATTGAGCCACCTTCACCTTGCTTCTTCCCAAGGCAAAGACTACAAGATCATTGTGCAGTATAAACTGCTCTCTTTCTCTCCACTTTTCCCGGTCTTCATATCTTTCTGACTCATTAGTCCTTGTGCGCTTGTGTGACTGCTTCGTTGTGTGTGTGTGTGTGTATATTTTGCCAATTCTGCTGAATACTAGTAATTGGACATTTGGCGTGGCTCTTGTGAGATCTGACTCCGTAGACATAGGGTCCAAGAACTCGTTGTATTGCCCTGCCCTCTGCTTTGCAAAGCAGTGCTCTGCTAATTTCCCCAATCTTTGTATTTTTGGAGCAAATCCAGGTGTCCCCCAGGGACCCCCAGAAGTCAGAGTAACAGAACCCCCCAAAAGGGCAAAGGAAATCCAAGGAAGCAGCCCTTGAGATGCTCCCCAGAAGAGTCCTCCAGTCCTTTCCTCCTCAGACTATGCAGAAGACAGTATGAAGCAGGTCCATTTGGTGGTTTTACAGGAGAAGGTGGATGGCCAGCACAAGAAGGCTGCAGAGAAATAGCATCCTGCCACTTTGGTCCTTATTTTCTGTGTCCTATGCTCCTGTAGGTTGTATTGCTCTTGAGAACTACACTTCATATTCTTCTCATCTGGTATTAATCAAAGTTTCCTCTTCAGGTTTCCTTGCTCTTTATTGCCTTTTTGGGCTTGTTTTAGGGCTTGTATATCTGTCTCACAGGATGGAATGTTACCGTTGCGACACTTTAGGAAATTGTAATGGGGAATGTTCCATTTGATACTTAGGCTTTCCAGCCAGGTAAATATGAGAGACAGCTAGCACAATGCAGTGGTTTGAGTGTTAGACTAAAACTCTGGAGACTAGGGTTTGAACCTAAGGTTGGATTCAGCCGTGGAAACCCACTGGGTGACCTAGGTCAGTCCCAGTTAGTAATTGGTTAATTAACTGGTTCATGTCAGAAATACTGCCAGTGGGAGACAGGATGGACTCCAGCATATTTAAAGTGTGGAAGTTTCAATATTTTCCAATTTAGATTACCTAGTTTGGAGAAACCTAGTTTGGCCATCTCATCTTGGTCCCAGGTCAGTTTGTCATGGGTAGAAAAAATAATATGTGTATACAGAGAAATATGGAATGAGATTTGGATTTTCTTCTTCAGTGTCTAAAATGTCTTCAGTATTTTCTGCAAACACTGTAAAAGTCTATGGGAAACTGTTAACAGTTATGTACAAAAGTATACTGATTAATTATGGTTCTCAGCCATGAATTTATTGCATGTTTAGAAATATGGGCTTCTGCTTCACACTTTATGATGTTTTCAGCTACAAACATTAGTACATAAGCAACAAAGCACCCTTATAAAGTATGATCTCATATTCATAGTATTTGATCCCAGAGGAATGTTGTGGTATTAAAAAAAACCCTATGCTTTTTATAGAAGTGCAAGATCTTCTTTACTGACAAATGAAATTGGTAAAATCGTTATCTCTGTACAAGCACTTGATTCACTGCTGTTTTATCCCAAAGTGATCTTTCTTCATGCCTAATTTGCTTTTTATTAAACGTAACACATGCATTTGTGCTCACATAATATTCATTTTTTAAAAAAAAAAAATAGTAGTTATACCCTGCCTCAGATGAATTCAGGATGCTTAGTAGTTTGCATCACAAACACGGCATTAGCACTAAAGAGCTATTAGAAACTTATACTATTTTTTTTTTTTTTTGGAATACAATATTTTATATATTTTCTGGCCTACTGTACAGAAGAGTTTCCTTTAGATGCATGGTCAACCAGGGACCTCTGAATTTACAAGTCTACAGCCAACCAAGAAATCTGATTTTCTTGCCCTTGTACCATTGAGTGGGTTTGCAGAACACTTTGGAGAATATTAAAGAGGTGAATAATAAAGAGGTCACTGAGGAAGCAGGGATGCTGTGAACCAGGACTATTTCTGCACTACACTGTTATAGTGCTATTATTTCATTTTCAACATCCTGTGGAATTCTGGGGTTTGCAGTTTATTGAGGCCAAAGAGCTCTCTGGCTGAGGATTCTTAAAAGCTGGGGTGTGCTTACTGGGTGGTGCACAGCTGATTAAACAACAAGTGCAGCGCCTATTCTGAAGAATGGCATTGTCAGATCTATGAAGTATGTAAGGACACAGCCCACACGGTTCCTCCTGCGACTTGCCTAACACTGGTAGGAGTTCAGTATCTGAAGCAGTAAAAGTGTGCAAACAGGAATGTAGGATACTAGGACAGGAAACCTGTAGGGGTCTTCCACATGCACAAATTCTCCTATGTAAGTGGTTGGACGTTTTTGCCCAATGAGGAATAGCTACATTCAGTTCAAGATTACAAAAGTGAAGCCCCTCTTTTCATGTTTCTCACATTCCATGTCCCTACTACATGTGTTGTGCAGGTTCAGATGTCATCTCTGAGCATATCAGTCACTGAATGTCCTCTTGACTTGAGTCCACTTTTATCCTTAAACCCAGCGCTACTTGTATTTGTCCTTTCCTCTTCCCCAGTAGATCACTGAGTGCCTTCCGGCCTGGGAAACTTATTTTCCAGCACTTTCAATTTTTTCTGTTTGAATTGTCTCATCATAGGGTTTTTCTACTAAAAAAACCAATGTGAGCACAAAAATGGAAATGTTATTGAAAATTACATATGCATCAACTGTCTTAGAAAAAATTCTTATACAGTGTATGTATTAGGAAAAATGCATACATAATCTTACAAATTAATACCTTCATTTGAATATGTGCAGAAAATACATGCAAATGTTTATCCATATGCAAAACTACACGGAATTGGGCCAACATGAATTTATAGTCAAAAAACAGAGAGAGAGAGAAAGAGAGAGAGAAATTGATTGGAACTGAAATTGTCAGCTTTGCCCATCCCACTGGATTTTGTTTGCACCTAAGTCAAATAAGGCTGTGTAGGTATTAAACTGGTCTATGGAAATGGAAATGGACTGGGTGACTGCCAATAAATGGCATTAAATTCTGACAAGACAGGAACATTCTGGGTACATTGTTCTTATGTCTAGGAAATGGATGTGCAACCTGTTTTAGATGTGGCTGCAGTTTTTCTGAAAGAACAGCTACATAACTTGATCCAATATTTCCAGTTAACCCAAGTACACTCTGTGACACAGAATCCTTTTTACCAGCTTCAGGACCTCACCAGCTACAATTGTTCCTGGACAGAGACAGTCTGGTGACTGTGATCCATATTCTAGTAACCTCACAATTGAATTACTGTAATGCATTATACATGAAACCGTTGTAAATGACTTCGGAGCTTTGACTAGACTCCAGCTGCTAAAGCAAAATTCAGCTGCCATTATACTTACAGATAACAGCCAGATATAATCATATTACACTGATTTTGAAGGAGTTTCATAGGTTCTCCATTCACTTGCAGGCTCAATTCAAACTTCTGATGCTTGGCTTGGGACTCAAACAAATAGAGGAACACCTTTCTGCATATCGACATGGCCTTGTCTTGAGATTTTCAGGTAAGACTATTCTCTGCCTACCAAGAAGTGAGCATTTTCTGTGGCCATGCCCTGATTTTGAAATACTCTTCCTCCAGAGGAACAACTGATGTTGACCTTGCAGTCCTAAATAAAAGTACAGCTTTTATTTACCCAGACATTTTGATGTCTTTTAATGTATTAGGTGAGTTCCTTCCTCCTCCTCCTCCTCTTCTTTCCCTCCTCCTTCTCTTCTCGTCCTCCCTCTTCCTCTTGTTTTATTTTATTATAGTCTACTATGTGCGGCTAATTTTGGAACCTATTTTTGTATCTCCATCGACATCTGCAAGGATGAAGGGGATTTTTTAAAAGATTTAATAGTAACAAAGCTAGACTATAAATATGATCTCTTATCAGGATTAGGGAAATCAATTCATAGTAATGGACTGGCAAGCAAAAGAGGGAGAAAACCCAAACACATTTTCTTAAACTGGATATCAGAAACTAACCTTATGATATGATTAATGTATTACCTGTGAAAAATTTTAATGGTAATCCAAAATTGTCTATGTCTGCTTGTGCCACAAAAGTGGAAAATATTTTCAGCATTTGTAATGCATAATTAAGAAATGCAGACCTAAAAATGTATGTAATCATAAATTTGAGACAATTCCATTTATATGAACAATGTGGGGAATGCTACACATTTGGATAATCACACATTCAATTAAATTGGGTCACTTACTCAAGATTGCCTGCTGTGGAGTGGATTAACCAGCCATTAGTATAGCATAGTATAGTAACCACTTTGTTAGGGTGGTTAAAAAATGTTGATTTTTCTTTCCCTCCCTGCCACCCTTTCTCTTGGTTTCTTTCTTTCATTCATTCTCTTTTTCTGTGTCTGTCTGTCTGTCTGTCTCTCTCTCTCTCTCTCTCATACACACACACACACACATACACACACATACCAGAGAGATGCGTGTGTATGTGTGTGTTACCCAAAAACGTAGGTGCCATGAGGGCCACCCCGCGATGCCAGATATCTCTGGCAAAAGTGGGGAATGAATTAGCTCAAAGAGGAGGCGTGCGCGGGGGGCGGGGGGGTAACTTACAGACCTTTTCTACCAGGAAAAGAACTAGCCAAAAATTCAAAAGTAAGCTAATAGTATGTTTTTTATTAGGGAGGAATTAACTCATGCATTCACACAAAATACATAGAGTCATACATTCACACAAGAGCTAACTGAAGGATAAAGGCAGGAAAAAATATGGATAGAGAAGCTGAGGGTTTTTTGGGAGGATTTATAATTACCAGTCCAGAAGAGTAATGAAGAGCTGAAATGTGACTTAGACTTGTGTCTAAAGGCAGACAGATCAGGATTCAGGTGACATAGTGGGGTCCAGCATTTCATCTGGCTGCATCTGACTTCTCAAAACCAAGGTTTTATATACTTGGTTTCCCTCCCTAAAGGGGTGTGAGTTAATTGGTCTCCAAGCCTAGTGGACAATGGGAGTTGCAACACAGACAATGGGCTCTGGATGGTGCTCATAGTTTCAATATCTTGGTTGAGTGGGGGTTTCTGAGCCAAGCTGTAGTAGGATATGCACACTGCAGGGGCCCTTGCCTCTGCACCTGGGAATCTTATTGTTTTTTGAGGTTGGCTGTTGATAAGATTAGATCAGAGCCATTAAGTCAGGCTTTCTTGACTAATTTCAGTGAACTTTTGACCTGGCCACACTGGGGATACCTTTTGGCCTGTTTTTCAGCAAGGGTCCCTTCTTACACATAGCTTCCAGTCAGCCTATATAATTTATATTTTATGCCAACACACCTGACAATTAATATATTTTACCAATTAGACCGTTTCAAAATGTGGGGATGTATAGCCCAGTAACGTGTGTGTGTGTGTTTGTGTGTGTATGTGTGCATGTGTGTGTGAGACAGAGAGAGAGAGAGAGAAAACTGTAACTCTACTGTTGTAGCTGGGGCCAGAGGGACAGGTAAACAAGGGAATGAGCAATAGAAATAAGAATTATCTTTCTTCTTGCCTGGGTAATTTGAAGTGATGACTGGAATCAAGAATTTGCAGATCTTTGTGCTGCTTCTCCATGTAAAGAATCACTGGTGTTGCAGATACAGTTGTACCATGGGCAACAAATGTTGTCTAGGTTCTAGAAGAAATTCACTCACCCAAGCTGGCTACTGTCTCTTCCTGGCTGTAGTGGTCTTGGGAAGAGTATCTTCATGAAATCAAGCTGCTACCCCTAGCTATTAATTTTGGGGGAGTAGGGAGTCATGGTGATATCTGCCCAAACTTTCCTTCTAGACCTTCCTCTCTTCCTAAGTAGTACCCAAGGAACAGTAGTATTTACTTGGTGCTGGTCTGGTCCCTGGATTGTCTGGCTGCGACATTTTATTCCAATATGTTATAAACAGCACTTTTGGAAAAGGCCCTAAAGTAGCGGGCAGAGAGCCCAACCCATGACAAATAAGCAGATGTTACTCCACTCAGAACCCTCAGTGTTATATAGCTTCTGCTGCACTCTCATGCTGATCTGTTATCTTCAGATACATCAAAAGATGTTGTCCTATAGCTCGTACAGATTCAGCTCACAGTCCTTATGGTATCTGTACATGGAACTGGGATGGCAGGAATCATTTTGAGCTTTACCCCAAGCAGCAACATGTCTTGCATGTTCTAGTATCTGATCCTTGGATGGTAAACGTGATGCCTTGTTAACTGTGTTGCTGGCTGTCTCAGACGTTTCTCCTGGCCCAGCTTCCTGGCTAACATTGTAGCATTTCAGCTTGAAAAGCTGCCTTCCACTTTAAATTTCCCGCAGTGCCTCAAAGTGACATTATATTGGGGTATTATGGGTGACTAAATGGTTTTCAAGAGACATTACTTTACTAGAGGCCCCTTAAATGCTAGACATGACTCATCTTGCTTTTGCTTTTTTCTGGTAGTATTTGCACTGAGTAGATTGTGAAAGAGGTTACTGTCTGACTAAGTATCTTTTTATCTAGCACTGGCTATGTTGGCAAACAAATATTGCTTCCTTCCTCAGTAAATAAAGGTTTAGTCATACTTCTAATATGATTTCACAGTCTCCATGAAATAAAAGTTTATGGAAATCCAAGATGTAGAAGCTTCAGCAACTTAGAAAATGCCCTATATGGATCTGAATATTTATACTTAACCATATACTAACATGTGGCCATACAAACTTGCACACATACTTTATTGATTCAGATTCTACTTGAATCAATGTCTACTTGTGTTCTTTTATTTTCAAGCCCTCCAGTCACTGAGATCATAGTGGACATGGACAAAGTCTAATAAATTTAAAGTTGGCATACCTTTCCAGCAGATCACAGTGCTGCAAAAGCAGAATGTATTATAATTTAGATCATATCGATCTGAGACTTAACACTAAGTAAGTACCACTTCTCCCTTTGATAGGCACCTTCAGTGTCCTTGCAGATGACAAGAAACTGGAAAAGAAATGAAATATATTCTGCAAAACCCTGAAATAAGCCACTCTGAAAAATGTCCGCAAATTCTATAAAACTAAATAAAATAACACCAACACTTGGCCTTCCCCTCTCATTCTTTTAATTATTTCATTGATTGAAAACTGTGCCAGTTCAGGGTCCTAAGAAATCTTCTAACAATTTCTAGTGACTGTTTAGTTTGGTTAAAACCAGCCTGAAATGTGAAAAGAAACATTAGGATTAGCCATCTTTTATATGTTTGTGAATTAGCCTTGAGCTGGGCCTGGGCTCAAATGTTACAAGACTAGTGTCAATATAATAGCTCTTGCTTGCTTGCTTGCTTGCTTGCTTTCAAATCAGTATCAGGATGTATATCAGATACAAGAAGGGAAAACTGGAAACAGATGCTCTTTTGAGGAGAAAAGCCTAATTTGGCACTGAATAAAAATTGTGTTACTGGCTGCTTTCATAATTAGGAGCTTAAATCTAAATACATGCACTGTGTGGATCCCAAAGTATGACATGTCAGTGGTTCAAAAGATAGCAATATAAAGTGTAGAGCAGATATCCAACGTTCAGATGAAACAAAAGGGAAAGCTACAGAGGGACGTTGGTCAGAACTTTATGCTATTTGATAATGGACTTGCCCTATTTGTGTTCCATGTCCTGATTCTAAGAAAGGATTGCTGCCTCTTATTTGTTGAAATATAACTGTGTACCATTCTGCCAAGATATGGTGTTGCTTCAGGTTTCTTAATTTTCACAATTTTTTTCTATTTTTAAATTTTGCTTGTTTTCAATCTGCAAGCTATTTGAAGATCTTCGGGCTTCCTCCTTGCCTGTTAGGAAAAAATGCTGATATGTTCGTCCAAGCTATCAGATTCTTTATTTCAAGCAGAATGCTCTTCCTAATCAGACACTTGTGTTATATATGCATGTTTGTCACTTGATGTTTTGCCTCTTAACTTCTTTCAGCCACTGAAAAATGTTCTATTTTAGTCTTCATTGAGCAGTATGAACATTCTGGATTGATTCACACATCCAAATAATCACTTGACACCAAAGACACATGAGGATGCATTTGTGAACTTGTCCTAAGTTGTATTCCTTCTTCAAAGATGCTCCACTTAGTCATATCAATCTTGATCTGACTTGACATTTTGTAATTCATTTTTGGACATGGTGAATCCAGTAAAATCTGGAGTAAACTAAAATATACAGAATAGAAGATCATGGAAGAAAATAAAATAAGATATGGATTATATGGAGATAGCCATCCACCCAGTCATCTTGTCTGACTTCATTTCTACCAGAAATTTCAGATCAGTGATAGCTTATCTGTGCCTCCCATTGCTAGACCTCTAAGCTTTCCACCCTCCCTCTGTACAGGTAATTTCTGAAGAAATGGTGATTGCTACACCATAATCATATATTTGTCATACAGACCTGATAAAGTTATTCCCTTGAGAGAACATTACACTTCAAGATTTTTAAAAACTTAGTGAGAACACGCACACACACATTGTCACAACAAAAGTTTTTTTCTTTTCTTTTCACTCATTCTTAATTTTCCATTCCCCAGGGACACTTTCTTGTAGTTTTCTCTTTATATATTATAATGATCAAAGCCTGTAGAACAATGGCTCCTGAGAAAGATGTGGCTTACAGATAAAGGGTTAAAAACACTTCTTTTTGAGAGAGAGAGAGAAAAGAGAGAGAAAACACATTGAAAGTAATGACAGCTTGCCATCTGAGGAGGATTCCTTTTTGTTTTTAAGTAAATTCAAGGTGACAAAATTTTCTTTTCATGAAACCGCTTTTCTCCATTCTAATGAAGAATCTGTATATTTTTCGTTCTTTTTATTCTTTTCTTCTGTATCCCCCTTGTCTTCAAAATTAGCTGAAATATATGTGTTAGTTATGAGTCTTTTTCTATCATTTTGAAAAGTGATAAAAACAGCAGAGAAATTGAGAGCTGGGCCACACTCTTGTCCCAACATTGTGTGTACTAAGCTCCATCCTAGGCACATATGGCCTTCTTGCCTACTGCTCCAGTAGCAGCTAGTACACTTTAATGACATAATCATTAAAAAATCAAGAAATGCAGACACTATATCACATTAATAAAATATGTCAGTTCCCAAATGCCAGTCAGAACAAAACAAAACCAAAAACCTTCACCTGCCACTCGAAGGAGATAAGGAAGGGACCACACCAGACACTGTTTTAGAATTAAAGTCACATCCTTAGATTTAGATGTAAAGGACAAATTGTGATGAATACAATGTATTATAATATGTTCTCAAAGGCATGAACACAGATAATAGTTTCTTGGCACACTACATTTATTAATACACAAGTCTTCACAACCTTGTTACAAGGCTGTACACCTCCACTATTTGATATGGTTTAATTGGCAAAATATATTAATCAGTATTAATTAATATGGGCAGGTGGCCAGGCTGGAAAAGAGGAAAAAACACTGGCTGAACATATGCAATGTAGAGTAGGTCAGAGATCCCATCTAGGCATAGCCAGGTTATAGTCTGGACGTCACTAGGTAACTCCAGAGATATTAGGCTTAAACTAAGCTGTAACGACTCTGCTTCTAGACAACAGCAACAGAGAAGTTCCCACCAAACCACTGATTGTTTCAATCCTTCTTTCCACTGACCTGTAAATTGTTCCATTGTCCAATCATTACAGAACTATCATTGCTTGGCCTTTAGGCTAAGATCAAGCGTGTGTAGTACAGAACTATCATGATATCTATTGATTCTTTGTCACCTAATGTTCAGATCATTAGTGCATTCTGGACCTCATTGTCTTCCCTGTGAACTCCATGGTTTACTTATCTGAAGAGCCATCCACACCCTTGCCACCCAAGCGGAAATCATGTATAAACCCCCCCCCCTGGTTTGGAGCAGCTAGCTTGAAGTATCTTTCTCGCTGGTGGCCATGCTATCACTCTGATTTCTGAACAAGTACTGTCCTTAGGCAAGAGTCTAGGCCACATCACTATTTCTTCACTGATCTCCAGATTGGTAAATATCACCCTCATTGCCCTTCAAAACTTGCTATCAAGAATTTTTCTTCTTTTCTCCTTCAGCTAGCCTTGTGTGATTGTGTGTGTGCTTGCTTCTTGCATGTGATTGTTAATTCCTCAAATAAATACATTTCAAGTTTACTTTTGAATTTCTTCCTCCTTGCACCAGACTCTGTAAACATTGATGGAAAATCCTCACTAGGTTATCTTCCTTTTGCAGGCCTCCTGATTTGACCTAATAATTCACCACCTTTGCATGGAGGCCCTGGTATCGCAGGTGGACCCCTGAGTCACCTACATTTAGTGGTAACAACTTGTTCTCAAAGATATGAATAGTGCTAATGGTCTCTTGCACACTAACTGCATTAATAAACAAGTCCTCTTAAGTTCACAGACAACAACAACAACAAAATCTCCTTAGGGAAGGTTTTGATTCCAATGAAGCTGAAATTTGGTAAATGGATATATTGTTTTCACATTAACAGACAACATTTTACACAATTCTTTAGAGATTTATGGCCAGGGCCATAACTTGCATTTTTCTGTACCCTTCTCCAACCTACTGTCATAACTATAACTGTGAATATAGTTATGAGAACTATAATTGTAGCTTTAATATCACCCCATCCATTTCAAGAAGTGGGTTGATATCCATTAAGGCACATGCTGAAACAGATCATGCTGAAATAGATCAGCTGGTGTGAAAGGCGCTGGTAGAAAACAAGACAGAGGCTTGCAGCCTATGATAGAGCTGAAAAGGAATCTCTTAGCAATGCCTTTGGAACTTGTCCCTCCAGGAAGGAGAGACAAAGAGACAGATTCCGTATCTGGCTAAAGCAGTGGTTCTCAACCTGTGGGTCCCCAGATGTTAGTGAACTTCAGCTCCCAGAAGCCCCAGCCACTATGGTAAATGCTCAGGGCTTCTGGGAGCTGAAGTCCACAAACATCTGGGGACCCACAGGTTGAGAACCACTGGGCTAAAGGATTCTGGGACAACATGCTAACTAAAGGGATTGTACTAAAAAGAAAAAAAAATCTCAGCTTTGTCTGGGCCCATCAGATAGTAGGAACAGTTTGTGATGGTGCTCCCAGCAGCTCTTTCCCAGCAAGGAAGACCTGGGTTGTAAAAGTCAGCCAGACCACACTACAAAGCAGGCTCCTTGCATGAAGCAGGCTGCAAGCAGCTGCAGGACTGCAGCAGTTCCGTAAGTGAAATTGGGCTGTTGGATGCAATTTTGTTCATTGTTGACTTTACCAAGAAGCTCTTCAATGGAATACACCCATTCACTGGGGAGTGGGAGGGAGAAGTTGGTATTGTATTTGCTAATGTGGAGTACTCTTCTGATGATCAATTTAATGGTGGAGATAAGAGACGCAATTGTCACCTTCATCAGATCTCCCTGTGATGATCTTCTACCCCATTTCTGTACTGTTGCAAGAGACTCATACCATGATCCTCTATCCTCTAGAGTGAAAGCCCTAGGTGTATCCCCCCATCCCTCCACATGGCCAATCAGGAGCCAGACAGCATAGGAGTTTACTGAGCGCCATCTTCAGTGCAATTGTGTGCCAGCAGTTTAAAATGCACCCAACTACTGTCTTCTTGTTCTAAGTCTGTGTGGTGAGGCTGCTCTTTTAGCTTTAGTTTCTGTTTTGGCCCCAATTTCGGGGGGGGAAGGTTCAATTTTCCCAATGTGTTAAGTTTTCCAGTGAGGTGGCATTCATAGACTCTCCTAAAGCTCATCTTCTTTATTTTATACTCATTTTCATTTTCCCTAGTGAGGCTCAGTCTTCACTAATTAATATTTCTTCCCGCTCCCCCATTCTGAACCAATTTTTGCCCTCTGAATTCTCCTGGGATCAGATTTCCTGAATCTTCACCTAAATAGTCTTGGAAAAGGTTAACAGTAAGTCATTCTTCTTGATCCAGTTTTTAGGCCAATGGTTAAGCAATTGGGAATACAGGAAGGTTTAACTAAAGAACTCAAGGAAGATTAGAGTAATGCAGTGTTTTGTAAAAGAATAATTATGATTACATTTGCATGTGATGTATCTTATATATAAAAAGACAACTTCTGATATATTTTTAAATCTAGGCTGCTCTATATTTCCTCTGAAATTATTTTTCTTCTCATTTCCAGTATTTTGTGACTTCCTGTCTTACTTGATTTCCTGTTTATCTACTTGATTTATATAAATATTTATATTAATTACACTTGTGAATAGCCTCAGGTCATCTCTGATTAAAGTTTCTATCCTGCTGGAGGAAATAGAGAACTTAATTTTGATCAGGCATCTGGTGGAATTTATGGTTCTGCATTACAACCCGGTATCATGAGTCATCTTCTGCAAGACTGTGGTGTTCATTGCCATTTCCTGAGCATGGAGAAAGAAAGTGGAGAGTTGCAGGGAACAAAGTTGTTGATAATCTTGAGGCCCCTTCTGAAGGTCATTGAACTACTCACCTTAGCACTGTCTGCCTGACAGGTGGTTCCCATGGCCAAGTAACTAGAGTTCTTTCTGCACCATACCCCATTACCATGCTCTTCCATTACAGACCCAGCATTGCCATTCACATGATGCTGTCAGGTTAGGAATACTCTCTTCTGCATCCTTCCACCTTAAGCCAATGAGTAGTGGTATTACCACAGGTGTTCCTTCTGCATTATAGCATCCTTGGCCACTCCCTTTCCCTGCTTTCACCCTGCCCCATCGCTGCTGATTGGTTGGGGGAGGGGGTTTTGGAAGCTGTGCTAGTGCAGAAATGTTGTAGTGGTACGATACACCAGTACACTCTTGGATGTTTGTGCTATAATGCTTAAAAATGTATTTAAAAAATAAGTTTTAACTCAAAGGAAAAATAAAATAAACATGAAGAGGTGATAGAGTCTGAACTTGCCAGGCCATGGGAGTTGCTGAGAGAGGGACAAGCTGGGCACACCCACATGCCATCCGCTCTTGGATCCACAAGAACAGGAAACACTATCAAGTGCTATTACAGTACCACACTGAGCTGGCTGAAGGGATTGAAGCACTAATGGAGGCTTTTAACAGATTCTTTTTCTGGAAATAGAATAAGGCAGTTTGGTGATGCTTAGAGATGGAATAGCAACTGAATAGCAACAATGGCATGTGTTAGCACAACTCTTTGTCCAGAAACAACCCACTGCTGTTGCAGGACAGCAGCATTGCCCAGAAATGGCCTAGGTCAAGGTTTGGGAAGTCAAAGAGTAATTGGCTACTGTTTGCAAGCAAAGTTATATAACATAAGTCAGTGATTAAGGAATGCATTAATGAAATGTTTGGACCTATTGTGCCAGACCAGTTTATACTTGTCAGCCACCATGTGACTGACTCCTGGGGAGAGGAAACATTTTGTTGAGAAAGGCCGTCTTTCTCTAATCAAACATTGAAAACCCTTGCTCTTTTACACAAAGGTGGTGCTATAAAGAGATAGGATGAGCTGTGTAGTAGAGAGTGGGTGTCTTGTCAGATTGGGAACTTCTACACCCATTTGAGGAGAAGCAAGGGCCTGCCACAATTCTGTTTTCTGCATTTTATGCAAAATGCCCTTGCAGATAACCGGTGCCTTTTCTCCTTGTAAAGCTAAGCATGCAAACATGACAAACACAAAAGGCCAGGCTGACTGATCAGAAAGATATAAACAATTACAGAAGCATGGGGGAAATAGCCCTTAAAATGTCTAAAATCCCTCAGAGACTGACTCTCATGCACCAAAATCTCTTAGTGAGAGACGAGTGGGTGGACTGGTTGGTTGGCTTGTTGACTGACTGCTTTTTGCACTGTTACTTACTTGCGTGAGGATAAATCAAGTCAGGACTTACACACCTAGGTGAAAGACCCTTTCCTGCAGCCCCAAAAGAAACATGAGATGGCAGGATTGATTAGTGGAATAAGGGAGGGAGGCACAACAAGAGAGGTGAGGAGGGATGGAAGGGGAGAGAAATAGCAGCTCTCTTCTTCCTACCACAGCAAGAACTTCACCCACTCACAGGTCAGATTGATCTGTGTTTAGACCATGCCAGGAGTGCCAGTGGTTAAACAAAGAGGAAGTAACCATCTACTCTTCAGGATGATGCTCCAGCTGTTATTGCATGTTATGTGGCAGAAATAGTGGAGTATTATTGCTAGAACCCTACTAACCTCTAAGAGCCTACTCATTGAATGTCACTTTATGGAATAATGACCATGATCGTAGCTATGTAAAGCAACACATTTTTTTGTTACTGAAATCAACAATATCTGAGTTAGTAAGACCTGTTTTTTTCAGTGAGACTCAGTCATGGCTAATATTCAATGGACAGAAACCATTAATTGCAAGTCCTTCCTGCTCTGTTAGGGAGGGGAAGCCTGGACAAATGTGTCATTTCTGCCCTTGATTGCAGTTCATGAAACTAGTGTTATTTCATAGATAAAAATAATGGAACAATGCTGCAGAATGATAACTATCTGCTTTACCGGATGGAAAGATCTCTAGGGGTAATGATTTACTCACTCCTGAATACAAAAGCCAGCATGCCGTCATTAGCATGTAAATAGATCTCATCTCACCTACAAGACTTTGACAATAATGTCCTTAAATCAATATAATATTTTACACAACTGTGTTCTTTTCTAGAGTATAATCCGTACTAGTGACAGCCTCAATCTTTTATTTCATCTATTCCTGACCTTCCAGATAATGCTGGCTGTTACCTACCAGTGTTTGTTCCAGGATGATGATAGAAACATTGCCCCAAAGAACCGCTTCAACACTCTTGATGGGGTGAATATTGAATACCAGCTGGCAAGGCATTCTTTTTGTTTGAAAAGCACTGGGCTGTGTAATTTTGTCCCTATATATATGAAATATGAGAGCACTATGAAAATAATTAAGATGTGCATGCAATGGAAAATATGGAAATATTTTAGGAATTCTACATTATAAACATATGTGCACACACACACATAGACACACACACACATAATTTAACATTTCTATGTGAACAGATGCATTTGTATGATGTGCTGTCTCACTCACTACAGACAAAGTAATAGAGGTATTTACTATTCTAAGACAAATAACTTGGACATAGTTGTATTTAGGAATGACAAAATCTTTTAAGCTTGATGTTTACTAACTGTTTTCCAAATATTTTTGAATAGTCATTCCACCTCTGCAACAAATATCAAAATGGCCTAAGAAAGGTCAATACTTCTCTCTAAATGTAGCATGAAGCTGATGAAAAGGGATGAAGTCCCCAGAAAGTCTGGAATCCTAGCAAAAGCTCCTACTCAGAGCTAAGAAATGGTGTCAGGATAAAATGATAAACTGAAAACTTACCTTGTCCCATTTCAGAGTGCCATACAAGCATAGAATCATAGATACCCACAGAAAGAGATTCCACTACCTCTCTAGGCCATTAGTTCCACTGCCAAACCACTCTTACCGTCAGCAATTTCATTTTAATGTTCAGTCAAACTCTACTCTCCTGTAACTGGGGCATTCTGGCCTTGATTGGATGATTTTCCCAACCAGTTACTTTTATTCCTTATCTCCCCCCACTAGGCAGGGTGGGAACTCTGTAATAGTAAATGTATTGGTAGAAACAGACAAAATTACTCTGTTTCCTGTTGAGGTAATTTTAAACTTTAGACATGTTCATGTACACATGGCTAAAACCTGTCCTTATATTCGTATCAGTCATTTGCCAGGTATTTGCCAGGATTAGGTGAATTTAATAAAAAAAAATGTACATTAAACACATACACACAAGGTTTTACACATTTTTTAAAAAAACAAATAGAATGGTGAGTTTCACTGCATATATTCATGCCCTGAAAGGATTTTCTACATGAATGAGTCTGTAGTGCAGGGAAGACAAACCCTGAGAGAAATGAATAACAGTTCAGAGGGTGCAGAGAGTATTTGAAAGCTAGTACCTAATTACAACTTCATTTTGGTTGATCTGTATAAATATGGGACAACTTTTCTCTTTTGGCTGGTCTACACAAATTTAAGATAACAAGCACCATCCCAGAAAGATAGTAGTAAGAACAAAGAGAATATGTTTTTAGACACTTTAAAGTAATCCTGACTTTACAGCAGTTACTCTATAGCTAGAGGTCTTTATTCCATGTTCTATTAGTAAGCATTTTTTTTCAATTGAAGCTTCATAAAGATGTGACATATGCTCTAGGTAAAGAAGATCCAAACCTATTTGCTGTTGTAGGGCCTTCTGCACATATACACCCACAAGAAAGGTAGTGGTTAGTGTGCTGGACCACTCTTGAGGAGACCCAGCTTCAGATCCCCACTCAGCTATGAAGTTTATTGGATTATTTGAGGCCAATAACCATAATAGTATCTCCATAAAATTCTTTGCTACAGACAACTCTGAGTACCTCACCACACTACAGATCCTTGGATTCCATAGTGTACAGCCATGAAGTAAAAATGGCACCAAACTTTTGCTATCAAATAGTGTCAATGTTCTGTATATCTCAGCCTGATTTAATTCAAAATGTTGTTGTGAAGATAAAAACTGTAAAGGTGATTTGAACCCATTGGAATAAAGATAGGATACAAACATGATAATTACACTAAAACATAAATAAAATATAGACTCTTCAAGCCATCTTGATCTGTACATTTTTGGTGGTGGATTTAAACCCACAAGCCTGAATTGAAAACGAAATGGCTAAGATCTTGTTAGTGACATACACTGATATGAACTCCTGTTATGTCAGTATAGGTGCTTTTAAGGACATTGTAGAAGGAGACAGCTGGACCTTCTTGCACAATGGCCTCCAAGTGAAACCCCAGCTGATGGCATTAAGGCAAATCCCTGCAACATATATGGGAGTGAGGGATCCTGGACACTTTATGATTACATTTTTGTACCAGAGAAAAAAGAAGAATGTTGGAAGTCTAGATGAACATCACTTCTCTTTATTTTTCCCAGCTGCCAAATCACAGTTGGTGCTGAAGATCCCTCTCCCTTCAGCTTGCACTGGCCACTGATTTGCTGATCAGTTGCATCTCAGCAACATCAGCTGAAGTTTCACACAAGGCTGGAAAGGAAGCTCAGAAGAAGGACTTATGCTCTGTCAGAGTTCATATAGGGTCTCATAACCCTCTCATGTTCTTTTTCTCTATGGGAGGGCTCAACTAAATGACATCCTCCATTTGCTGTTCCATATCTTGCAGTCCTGTTATCTCCGACACAGAGAGACACAGGCATTCTGTCCCCTCCACAGTTACATGGGCTGTTCACCTACAGAAACTGCTGGCTCTCTCTATGAAGAACATTCCCGAAAAATCACTAACTATTTCCTTGGAACCCTCTGAAGGCCATTAAGAATCTTTTATCTGATCCTAAACATTATGATTCAGCATTGTTTCAAAGCAGACCCACAGGAGTAGTCCTTCCTTTTCACTCTAATCTATTAGCAAATTCACCACAGTATAAAACCAAAAATGACTTTGAGCCAAGAGCTCAAATTAGTCATAGGATCCATCAAAGGTGCTCACTGTCCCTTGTCCTGTTTTGTGTATTTATAGCATATGTAATAAATAAAATAAACAAGTGGTAGATGCAGGTATCAAAGTAAGTGGGAAGGAAATAAATTAGATGTGTTTTGCTGATGCCAGTGCCAGATACAGAAAGAACTGTGGGACATATTTAATAATACAACAAATCAGTGCTAGTGTTCAAAACAGTGGCATAAAAATGAATGTGAGTAAAAACAAAGAAAGCCATGACAACTAGGAAGTGGCATCCTTTTGCAACAAATTATGTTTGCAAGCCTAAACACACTTACTGCTAAGAAAGCCTAATGATCGTCTAAATCCAATTCCTAGAGTAGATCCACTAAATCAGCAGCACTTATGTAAGGACTGAGTAATGAAGTCCCAGCTGGGCTCAGGTCAGTGCAACTTGCTTCTATTTTCTACATTTATATCTCTTCCTCACACAAAGGGGCTCAGAATATTGTTATACAGCCTCAGGTTTATTCCCACAAAAACCCTGGAAGCTGAGCTCAGACTTTTGTTTCATTTTGGTTTGTCTTGTTTTTTGTTTTGTTTTGTTTTTGAATACTGGGGCCAGAATCCCTAAGGCAGTGGTGCTGGAAGGAATCCTGGAAACTGTAATGAAAAAGATAACTATTCCAGGCTGTTGCAGTTATTTTGAGGTCATAGTTAGAAGGTGTATGTTTGGCTGAATAAGGGATTTGAATTCAGGCCTGCCCAGTCTCAGCCTGACACTCTAGCCATTACATCTCAGGATGGCTAAGAACTTTGTTTCAGTTCAGTTTTTATCAAGATGCCCCCAAATTTGCAAAACTGAATATGCGAGCATGTGAAACTGACAGATTTGCCCATTCTTTAGGGATGAGTGAGGACTTCATCTCATTTCTGATCAGAATTTGCCAACATTTCCAAAATTCAAATGTGGGAGAAAGTGAAACTGGCAAATTAACACATCACTAGTTGAGAAGTTCAAGCAATCTCTTCCAGAAGCTATTCCGATCAATCACACTGAGGATTGTGCTACAAATATATGATGAAGTATAGTAGACTACCTGAGTTTATGTAACTCAAAAACAAGATAATAAAGAACAGAAGATGTGGAATATATATCTAAAGCAGAATAGAGACGGGGGGGGAGAATAAAAAAACATGATCAAGAGGAATAGGTGTCCTTCTGAAGAAATGATTGTATACACCAAAAGGTATAGAATACAGCATGGCATAGGCATGAAATATGGTTGTTAAAAAAAAAAAAGGAAGAAAGGAAATGACATGTAGGACTGTAAAAGAAACTATAATCATATAACCTCACTATTAGAAAGGGTGACGAATTATCAATTCAGAATTGTCCAAATCGTGGCAAAATCTGATGAAACAGGATCAATTATTTACAACTCTTGGATTCAGGTTTCACAGATTCTGTGAAAAAATAGGATTTTGTGTTTTGAAGAACAGCTTCCTCTTATAAAATCCAAGGAAACAAGGTATGATAAAGCATCATAACATTTGACCTGAAGCAAATTGTCTTTGGCAAGCACAGCTTGAAGAGATATCTTTTAAAATCCAAACATTGAAAGAAAACCTTCAGGAGCTGACTCATACCCTGACATAGGAATGTGTCAAAGTACAAACCAAAATGGTTACTTGGACTACTTAGTATCCTGAAGAGACCGAATAGTTTAAGCTGAAAGCTATCCTAATCACATCTTAAAAAAAAAAATGCAATTAAGCAGTGCTGAAAGTGATTAAGTAATTAAGTTGAGAAATTAATTAAGTAATGTATGGTTGCCATAATTGATGGTAATAGACAAGCAAGCTGTTATGCTTTAATTACTATTAATAAGAAACTAGAACATGGAAATGATCATAGAACAAAGAGTTTTGTTCCCCTCATCATTTTGGCTATTCTTTTCTGGGGCAACCATTTTGGAAGAGGCAACTTCTTAGTTCTCAATTGGCTGAACACAAGACTGTGACCTAAATCTGAAGTAATGTTAATGGAGGGAAAAAAAAAACAATTCTGTTGGGTTTTCCAGTTGAACAAGTGGTAGGACATTTTTTTTGTATGACCCTTAGGCATACCACTATTGGTACAATCATCTGCATAACTTGACACTGCTCTTGGATTGATTATTGCATATAACTTAAAATAAGGTGGCCACATGTACAGCATCACTTCTGCTAGCAAATAGGGCCTGAATGAGAAGAAAATTGTACTTCCTGAACCTACAAACAAACCCAGAATGCAATTATATGGAAAAATGGAATTTTTGAGCCAAAAGTGTGCATTCCATCTGAACCTCAGGAAGAGGTTCCTGACGGTCAGAGCTGTCCAGCAGTGGAATATGCTGCCTCGGAGTGTGGTGGAGTCTCCTTCTTTGGAGGTTTTTAAGCAAAGGCTGGATGGCCATCTCTTGGGAATGCTTTGATGTGTGTTCTTGCATAACAGGAGATTAGACTGGATGGCCCCTGTGATCTCTTCCAACTCTATGATACTATGATTCTATATATGTGTGCACCCATAAATGCACTTAGCAATGGGAAATTTTTTCCCCCATATACAACTGTCCAAGGCAGAGTTTTGATGGAAGGACACTCTTCTTTCCCCATCAATGGGGGCAGTATGGCATGGACAGATGTGAGAGAATGCTTCCCTGTCATGGCTGCCTGGGTGTGAATTACCCTTGTGCTTAGTGCCAAGCTGCTGCCCTGCAGATCTCATCCAGAAAGACATTAGCAGAGAAAGCAGCTGAGATTGGGGATGTTTTATGTACTGGTCAGTAACTGGTCAGAAGGAAAATGACGAGGAGAAAAGTGGGAAGTGATTCTGTTAAAGAAAAAAAGTGAGGCAGGGGGAAAGCCTGAGCACAGGAAACAAAGGAGGTATAAGGTTGATATTGAGGCAAGGTGGAGGAGTGATGAGATTTTGACAAGGAGAAAAGAACTGAGTGGGGAGGGCTAGGTATCTAGACTTAAAAAGGTCAACACAGAAATCATATGATCCATTTCCTAGTCTGAGTAGCAAAAGAGATTAATACATCCATTAATGGCTCCTTCTCTCCTTACAGGGTACTGTGTATATTAGAAAAAGTACATACAAAAATATTAATATCAGGAATAAGGTACACGAAAAATACATTTTTGAAAAAAGCAGACTGATAAACTGCAGAACAAATGAAAACTGAGGACCTGAGTTCCACTGAAGTTGAAAGATTTCTCCATCCTTAACCTACATCCCTATGGCAAAACTATCTACTAATGTGAAAATTCGGGGTATAATCCAGTCATACAGAAGCCATTGAAGTCCTATTTATTTCAAATAAGAGTTGAGCATATCTCATATTCTTCTCTTTAGAGTCATTTTCAATCAATTTCAGAAGCTGTTACTACTGATTGTTTTATATGGAATATGTCCACTTGGAATAAACGGATTATTGCTGCTCTTCAATTGCTCTGGAAAATGTGCAGAGTTTTAGGACGCTTTCTGATATGACAAATCAGGTGAAATATCTGGAACATTTAATCATTTGTATTTGCTCCCATCAGAACCCATTAGTTAAATGTATGGACTTTTAAAGTAATTTTGAACATTGTGCACACCATTAACAATATGATCACAATCTAAAGGTCTGCAGCATTGTGGAAATGGCCATTGTTGTTGTTGCATTCATTTATAAAATAATTATTTAATTCAGTTATTTTAAAAGCAAACAATTTATGAAGTCAAAACATAAAACATTAAAACATCGGTTGCCCTGTTGGAGCACAAGGTCCAGCTGCTTGAAGCCTGTGTATCCACTCTTCAGCATATTAGGGAGCATGACGTTTTCTTGCACAGAGCAGAGCAGACTGTACTGAAGGGAGGAACAGACAGAGGATGTCCCTGATGAGGAAGTCAGTTCCCAAATACAGGAGATAGACATTTGGAGGAATGTGACACATAGAAGGACCAGGCATCTTTCTGTTAGTTTGGAGCTACTGAATCAATTTGAAGTTCTCTCCCTTATCAATGAGGATGAGCAACAGGAGCAGGAGCAACAGTGTCACTCCTCAGAGAATGTGTATGGGACCTTGGAAGATTCAGTGCAAGGCAATCCCAAAAGGAGGCGTATATGGTGATGGTGGTAGAGGACTTCCTTATGAGGGGGACAGAAACAGTGGTTGTGGGTCTGATAGGATGCTTTGTGAGGTGTGTTGTCTCTCTAGGACAAAGATCTGTGAAGTAACACAGCAGATGACAAAACTGGTCAAGCCTATCAACCGTTATCCCTTCCTTTTAGTCCATGTGGGAACCAATGACAATGCAAGGCATAGCCTTCAACAGATCATAAGGGATTAAGAGCCTCTGGGTAGGAAGCTTAAGGATATTAATGCACAGGTTGCCATTTCATCTGTTCTCCTAGTTGAAAGACATGACCCAGGAAGGAAAAGAAAAATAGCAGAGGTGAACAACTGGCTCTGTAGATGGTGCTACCAGTAACAATTTGGCTTCTTGGACCATGATCTGCGGTTTCATAAAGGTGAACTTCTGGCAAGTGATAAGTTGTGTTTCACAGTATTTGGCAGGAATGTTTTTGCTAAGAGTCTAAGAAACCTAATTAGGAGGACTTGAAACTGAGTTATGGGGAGGAGGAGGAAGAGAGTATTTTTGAGGGCAGGAGTTCATCAAGTGCTGGAGATAATAGCTTGAATCTTATAGGGAGAATTTAGCAAACAGTACAGGAAGCCAACAGTGGAAGGGAAAGAAACTTTAATAAGCAGTTAAGAGGAATAGCTTATGGTCTCAGATGCCTCTACACTAATGTACAGAGCATGGGAAATAAACAGGATGAACTTGAACTCATAGCACAGCAAAGTAAATACAATATGACAGGCATCACTGAAACATGGTGGAATGAATCTTATGATTGGAAAGTAGCAATAGAGGTGTATAATCTATTTCAGAGAAACAGATCAAGCAGGAAATGAGGAATAGCACCATATATAATGGATATTTATACCTGTGAAGAGATCCATGACTGAAATCCTGGAAGCCAGGTTGAGAGTATCCATGTAAAAATTAAGAGGAAAGAAACAACAGCAATGTCATTGTGGGGGTCTACTACAGACCTCCAAGCTAGACTGAAGACTTGGATTATGCTTTCCTGGAACAGATGACAAAACATTCAGAAAGGAGAAATATAGTAGTAATGAGAGAATTCAACTACCCTGATATTTGTTAGAAGTCAAACTCTGCCAAGTGTATCAGGTCTAACAAATTTCTCACTTGCCTTGCAGGCAATTTCATAGTCCTGAAGAGAAAAAGGGTAACAGCTATTTTGAATTTAGTCCCAACCAACAATGATGAACATGTTAATGGGGTAGAGGTGACAGGTTCCTTAAGTGGAAGTGACAATGTTCTCCTGGAATTTATTATATAGCTGAAATAAGCAAAGAAACATCAACAGAGGGAGAAAGAAAAAAAGTCAAATATATAAATAAAACAAACCAACAAGTATGGAAAAACAAAATGTCTCTAAAAATAATATCCTTTAATGTAAAAGGACTAAACTCAGAATATAAGTGTCAACAAATATTCGATCATTTAGAGAAGTCCAAAGCAGACATAATAACTTTACAAGAAACAAGAATTCGAAAAAAAGACAGCAAATATTGAAAAAATCCTAAATTGGGTAAATGTTTCACTGCAGGATATTATAAAAAGAAAAGGGGAGTAGTAATATATATAAAACCGACCTATATTGCTGAAAAAATCTTTGCAGATCCAAATGGACAATATATTGGATTGGAAATCACCTTACCAAATTACATTTCCTGGAATAGATGACAAACAGATGACAGTAGGTGTTTATACACTGCAAGAAAATAAGGAGAAATTTTTTTAGAGAAATACAGCAAAAAATAAACAAATACATGAGCGAGAGATGTCAAGAAAATATATTGATCATGGGGGACATGGATGCCATTATTAATCCCTTGGAAGATAGAAAATCAGTGAAACAAATAAAAGAAAAACCAAGGGAAACTTCCAAGGAGGTTTTTTTGAAATGATGGATAACCTCACTCTATTAGATGTGTGGAAATTTAAATATCCTGATGAGGGAGGTTACACATTTTCAGATAGACACCAATCATTTTCACAAATTGACTTATTTCTTCTGTCAAAGAGTTTGCATGCAGAAGTACAAGATATGGAGGTTCAACCAAAAACATACACATATCACAACTTAATTAAATTAAGGTTGAAAACAAGATACAAAGAATTTGCATGGAAACTAAATGCTTCATTGTTAACAAACACACAATATGTAGAAGAATTAAAGGCAACCCTGAAAAGGTACTTCAAAGAAAACGACAGTGAAGAACTAACTCCGAAAATAATTCGGGATGCCAGCAAAGTTGTTTTGAGGGGGCATCTTATTAAAATTGGGCATATAAACAAGAGGCAAAAAACAGAAAGAATCATGAGGATTTATAATGAACTTACTCAGAAAGAAAAAGATCTAGAAAAGGATCCTATGAACAAAAAATTAAAAGATGAAATCAAACTGCTTCAAGAACAGTTAAAAAACACACATTGGCAAGAGATAGAAAAGAAGATAAAGAACTGTAAGTTAAATTTCTTTGAAAACTCCAATAAGCCAGGAAAATGGCTCACTTATAAATTGAGAAAAATTAAAGAGAAGAAGGAAATCACTCAATTGAAGGTAGATGGGAAAACTCATACAAACCTTGATCCAATTAAAGAAATATTTTTTAAATATTTTACAGATTTATATAAAGAAGACACAAGGTATAAAGATGAGGACCACCAAATAAAATCTTATTTGGACAATCAAGAAATGTTAAAAATAACAGAATAACATAAACTAATACTAAATGAACCAATTAACACAGAAGAGATTTCCACTGCTATTAAACATTTAAAAGCATCAAAAGCACCTGGGCCAGATGGCTACACGGCAAAGTATTATAAAATATTCGAGCAAGAGCTGTTGCAACTTTTATATAATGTGTTCAACCAATAACAATAGAAGGAATCCCAAAAACCTGGACTGAAGCTAATATTGCTTTAATTCCAAAAGAAGGGAAAGACTTAACATCACCTAATAACTATAGGCCAATCTCATTATTAAATATAGATTACAAAATATTCACAAATATACTAGCAGAGAGATTGAAAAAAGTGTTGCAATCTATTATACACAAAGATCAGAATGGGTTCCTGCCAAAAAGACATCTGAGAAATAATGTAAGAACATTAACGTAATAGAGTATTTTGAGAGACGTAATGAGAAAAGATTTAGCAATAATCTTTCTAGATGCCGAAAAAGCTTTTGATAAGGTTAAATGGAAATTTTTAATAGCAATTTTGGAAAAAATGAGCTGTGGAAACAACTTTACAAGATGGATTCAAGAAACATACTTCCAACAAACTGCCAGAGTTATAGTAAAGGGGGAAAAAACCAAAGAGGTAAAATTGAAAAGGGAACGTGACAGAGTTGTCCTATTTTGCCTCTCCTATTCATTTTGATCTTAGAAATATTAAATAACAAGATTACAAAAGACCCAGATATAAAAGGAATAAAAATACAAGATCAAATATACAAGCTCCAACCATACGCAGACGATCTAGTGCAAGAACCGTTAGAAAGTATCAATAAGATGTTAGAAGCTATTAATGAATTTGGAGAGAAGGCAGGCTTTAAAATAAATACAGAAAAAATGGGAATCTTAACCAAAAATCTGAGCCCAAGTGAAGAAGTACAACTGGCCAAAACATCTAACTTCCAAATTAAAAAAAAAATATTTAGGTATTTGGATAATGAAACAAAATACAGAACTGTTCAATAACAATTATAAAAAAGTGTGGACAGAAATAAAAAAAGATTTAGAAAAATGGAATAAACTGCAACTGTCTCTTTTCGGGAGAATCTCAACTGTCAAAATGAACATCTTCCCAAAATGATATTCTTATTTCAAAATTTACTGATTATAAAAAATGATAAACCATTTAAACAGTGGCACAAAGACCTAATGACATTCATCTGGGAAGGAAAAAAAACGAGGATAAAGTGGAAAAATCTCATAGATTTAAAAGAAAGAGGGGTTTGCAATTTGCCAGACTTCAAATTATATTACTACACTGCAGGTTTAACCTGGATTACAGATTGAATCAAAGTACAGAATTCCAGAGTATTAACGTTGGAGGGAGCCGACAACAGGATGGGCTGGCATACCTATCTCTGGTACAATAAAGCAAAAATGGATAAGGAGTTTAAAAATCATTTCATAAGGGGATCTTTATTAAGAATATGGATGCAAATAAAGAAAAAGTTATACAACAAAATTCCAACATGAATATCTCCCCAAGAAGCGTTCTTTGGGAGATGGGTAACAACACCGAAACAATGGTTAACATATACAGATCTATTGGAAGTAGGAGAATTAACAATACCTCAATTAAGAACAAGAGAAAAGTTAGAACAAATGGGTTATAAGTTAGAATGGTTCCCATACAGACAACTACATGAAAGATATAAAATAGATTTAAAATTAGAAGGATTCAATCTGAGACAAATATCAAATGAATTGAAAAAAATCATATTTGACCAAGTAGACCATCCCACAGCAAATTTTTATGGTTATCTGTTAAATAACAAATTAGAGGGTGAAGTAATAAAAGACACAATGGTATCGTGGGCAGTATTAATAGGACATATAATCGAATTGGAACAATGGGAAATATCTTGGAAATGAACACATAAATTCACGTCATCGCAAAACCTGAAAGAGAATTACATAAAAATGTTTTGCAAATGGCATATAACACTCTCCAAGTTGCAAAAAATGTACAAACCAAAACAAAACAAATGCTGGAAATGTCAGGAGAAAACAGGAACATTTATACATATGTGGTGGAGCTGTCAGAAAATCAAATTTTTGGAAAGAGTTAAATAAAACCCTCTCTGAAATCTTTGAAATTCAAATACCTTTATAACCAGAAATATACCTGCTCAATATGGTTTAAATAATAGATTCAAAGATATCAAAGAAATATTGGAGGATTTTATTATACCTTATTACCGCATCTAGATTAATGGTTGTGAAAGATTGGAAAAATATAGAAATCCCCACAATAGAGCAGTGGATGCTAAAAATACTAGAAATGAAAGAGAATGATCAATTAACTGCAAAAATTAAGGAGAAATCTGAGGAAATGGGGAACAAATCCGAGGAATGGGACCCAATATGGTAGGAAATGGGGTAGAACATTACTTGAATAAGTACAGATCTGATACATTTGACTTTGAAATTAATAATAGAACTATGGTAAAAACAAGGCAGGGGATAAGAGGTTATACAAGTGTAAAGGTTTTGAAACTCTGGCAGAGGTATATAAGCATGAATACCCACAGGAACATATCTTTATCTTTATATGTATGCCTATATGCAAAAATAAGAATTGGAAAGAATTTCAAAAATCAATGACAATGGGATTGTAGAATGTAGAAATGTAATAATGCAATATAGTGGGGACTATATAAGTAGGAGGAACGTTACTGGTGATACAGAGATTACTGTTGAAAGAAACATGGGAAGGAAGTATAAGTAAAAGGCTAGGATTGTTACACCAAGCAATGGGGTTAGTAACTAAAGGAAGTAAGGGGTTTTTTTATGTTTTGTTTTGTCCTGTTATGTTAGGCTTTGTTTGTTTGCTTTTTAATTTTAATTAAATGTAAATGTATGTAAAAAACATGCATGTAAATATATGGAAAAACTTGGTGTAATATATATAATTATGTACCACAAAATTAATATGTGAAGATAACAGTGGAAATTATGTTGAAGTTAGAAGAAGAAACAAGAATGAAGAAAAGATCAAAATAATAAAGAAATAACGAAGAAACAATGAATTGTTGATATGATTGTTGATCCTTATATAGTGGTTACTAAACCTATTACTGTTACTGTTATTACTAATGATAAAAGTTCAAATGGTTCAATAAAAATAGAATGAAAAAAAATTATACAGCTGAATGGGGAGGTCAAGTGTAGTCAGTTTATTATACAATACAAGACATGCATTAGTATATTATACAGAGGAAAAAGGATAACAAGCATAGTCCAACACACTAGACTGTAAGAAAGCTGATTTCAGTACATTTAGGGAAATACTTGGAATTATCATGTGGTCAAGTATAGTAAAATAACAGATTTCATGACACATGGGAATTTCTTAAAAGTGAGATACTGAAGGCATAATTTCAAACCATTCCAGTAAGGAGAGAAAATGAGAGATGCCTAAAGAATTAACGATGGATGTCTAAAGAACTTTCAACAGAACTACATTTCAAAGGGACAAGTACAAGAAATGGAAAAATGGAAAAACCACCAAGGAGGAATTCCAACAAATAGCCAGCAAATATAAGGAGAAAGAAAGGCTAAAGCACAGAATGAGCTCAGGCTTGCTAGAGATGTTAAAAACAACAAGAAGGGAGTTTTTTTGGTTATGTCTGTAGCAAAAGGAAGAATGAAGAAATGGCAGGGCCTCTCCATGGCAGAGATGGTGAAATGCTAACAGGAGACAGAGAGAAGGCAGGACTACCTATTATCTTTTTTGCCTCTTTCTTTTCCTTAAAAAAAAAAATGCTCTACGGGGAAAAATGGAGCAGATGATGCACTAGGGGAAGTGCAGTACAGTATAGTTACAGGTGGTACAGGAATACCTGGCTACTCTAAATGAATTCAAGTCTCCAGGCCCAGATGAACTACATGCAGGGGTATTAAAAGAACTAGCAGAAGTAATCTCATAACCACTGGGAATAACTTGTGAGAATTCCTGGAGGATAGTAAAACAGCAGACTGGAGGAGAACAAATGTTTTCTCCATCTTCAAAAAGGGGGAGGAGGACCCAAACAGTTACTATCTAGTCAGCCTGATATCAATACTGGGGAAGATTCCAGAGTAGATCATTAAACAAACAGTCCATAAGCACTGGTGCATAGTCCAGTGCTCAAATCACTACATCATGCTGGCTCTCACATCTTACAAAGCAATCTGTAATCATCTGTTGAGGAATTCTGTATATCATTTCATATACCTTTAAACAGGCAAACATGGAGAAAATCATACTTTTCCATGGGAAGTGCAATACATTGTAGCACCCATTATGTATTTCTATAGCAGTCTTTTATATTACCTGATGAGAAATAAACATGATTGCATCATGTATGATTCAGAACAATCAAGTACTATCATATCGATGCAGTAGACCTTCAGTTTTTTCCAGTTGTTTTTTCTCTCATGTCTAGACTCTTTCTTCATTTTAGATTTACACTTATTTTATCTTGTATTTTGGGTTAAGCAGCTGAAGGCTCAGAACCAGATAGTAAGCCTACACTCTTGATAATTTGTTCTCTTACATACAGAAATTACTCTGGCAAACACTGGTTTCACCTGTGTCCTTTCATTTTCCAATATAAAGACTTAGGCAAACTATATTCAAAGTATTGTGCTCATCATATAACATTGACCTAAAACAGCCTATAACAATTCCCTTTGCCAGTTTCAACTATCTGAAATATTTGTCCAATATCAAATAATGGTAACACAACAGCCTTTTTCTGAAGAAACCTTTGGTTCTTCTTTCTTCGGCAGATGCAAGTGCAATCTGGAATTCTGTTGTTGCTGAGGTGGTTTCATAGAATCATAGAATCATAGAAATGTAGAGTTGGAAGAGACCACAAGGGCCATTCAGTCCAACCCCCTGCCATGCAGGAAAACCCTCAAAGCACTCCCGACAAGTGGCCATCCAGCCTCCGCTTAAAAACCTCCAACGAAGGAGACTCCACCACACTCCGTGGCAGCACATTCCACTGCCAGACAGCCCTGACCGTCAGGAAATTCTTCCTGAGGTTCAGGTGGAATCTCCCCTCCTGCAGCTTGTATCCATTGCTCCTTGTCCTGGTCTCAAGAGCAGGAGAAAACAAGCCCACTCCCTCCTCGACATGACATCCCTTCAAATATTTAAACATGGCTATCATGTCCCCTCTCAACCTTCTCTTCTGCAGACTAAACATACCCAGCTCTCTAAGTCTGTCCTCATAGGGCATGGCTTCCAGGCCCCTCACCATTTTGGTTGCCCTCCTCTGGACCTGCTCCAGCTTATCCATATCCTTCTTGAATTGGGGTGCCCAGAACTGGACGCAGTATTCAAGATGAGGTCTAACCAAAGCAGAATAAAGTGGTACCAATACCTCTCTCGATCTAGACACCATACTCCTATTGATGCAACCAAGAATTGCATTGGCTTTCTTGGCTGCCGCATCACACTGCTGACTCATGTTCAGCTCGTAGTCTATTAAGACTCCTAGATCCCTTTCACACGTACTGCTATCCAGCCACGTGTCCCCCATCCTATATTTCTGCATACCATTTTTTCTGCCTAAGTGTAGGACCTTACATTTCTCTCTGTTGAAATTCATTTTGTTAGCCTTGGCCCAGCTCTCCAATCTGTCCAGGTCCTTTTGAATTTTGATCCTGTCATCAGGCATATTAGCAACCCCTCCCAATTTGGTGTCATCTGCAAATTTGATCAGCGTGCCCTCTATTCCTTCATCCAAGTCATTAATGAAGATATTGAACAGCACCGGGCCCAGGACAGAACCCTGTGGCACCCCGCTAGTCACTTCTCTCCAGGATGAGAATCTGCCATTGGTGACCACCCTTTGGGTACGGTCAGCCAACCAGTTACAAATCCACCTGACAGTAGCCCTGTCCAGAAGAAGGTTTCTTCTTCTCTTGGCTGTTTCTGTCTTCCTGGTCCAGCTTTTCTGGTAGTCACTGGTTAAAATTGGTTAGTCTAACCATGAAGCAATAGACCAGATGATTCACAGCCCGTTTCCACACTAAACTTTTATAGCGCTATTATTCCACTTCCAACATCCTATGGAACCCTGGGGTTTATAACTGGCCCCTCCCTAAACTGTAAACCCCAGGATTCCATAGGATGTTGGAAGTGGAATAACAGCGCTATAACAGTCTAGTACAGAAATGGCCACAGTCTGATTAACTCATTTTGTACTGTAACACTGTTACTAGTAATCAAAGGTGGTTCTTTCTCCTCCAGATGTATAGCCCAACAATAGATAAATCACTGGAAAGATATCATATACATTTGCTGACAGCTATATTTACATAAAATTGGTGCTTCTGACCTAATTACTAGACGTGATCTGAATCAAGCCTGACAAGGTTGATCCATCTGAGCTACATATTGTTCTACTGTTGTAGAAATCTTGAGTTAAATAAGAAAAAAAAATCAGTTTTGGACCAATTGGTGAAGATATTTTGTCATCCTAGGATTTTTTTTTCTTCTAAACATTCTTCTCGTGGTTCTGATAGATGAAGTCCATTGTGGCAGCAGTGGTAGCGGGGAACAGATTGTGAAGCAAAAACAGTGAGAAAAGATGTAATCTGAGGCTGCGCCACTAGCATCTGGGAGGAGGAAAGTTGGTGACCAGGGACCTGTCACTGGAGGAGTACTCCTGGACCTCTTGCCTATGTCGGTGAAGAGGAACTTCCTGACTGTGGAGCACATGCAGGATACCACATCTTACCATGCAGTCCACCAAATCTCAGTCAAGGACTTTCCCTTTCCTTGAAGCCTGAGAGCAGCAGAAAAGATACAGTTGCTGCATTTCTGTGATGTCTTGTGAGGATGAACCTCTTGTTTCCTTCTTGCTGGCCTTGGCCCAATCAGCTCACAGCCTAACATCTGTCTTTCTCCTCCTGGAATTATTTCTTCCTCCTCTCTAAGGGCTGACTTTGTCTTCCCCACTTTGTTTCCTTCCTTCTTTGTGTTTTGTCAAGTCATATACCCCAGTCTTATTGGCTGACTATGCCTTCCCTTTCCATTCAGTCTCTAAGGGCTCTAGATGACTGCTGGAGAGGACCACACAAGGCAGCTAAGGAAAAGTGGGGGAGGAGGAGGTAAATGTTCCCCAATAATGAGTTGCCTCTGCTTGTTCCCCTTTTACTGGACTCCTGCCATCACTTGAAATAAATCACTTTTCATATATTGGGGGAAAGAGAGAGAGAAATACATTCATATATTATTATCTGGGGTAGGTCAGGGATAGGGAAAGTACAATCTATTAGCAACATGCATCCTTCATGTGCCTTTCTGCAGCACCCAATCGATTTGCTTTGGTTTGTTTCTGGAAAAAAACTTGCAATTGTAGTTTCTCATCAATGTGGGGCACAGCTCAGCCACAGAAACATATAGTTTGTTCCTTTTATAGCACCCACTTTTTCTTTCTGTTGCCACCTCTGGGACCACAAATCTCTTACTCTGCTTCTGATGTCAAAAGCGAACACTGACAAACTTCACTTCTCTGACATGTTCCCTAGAGCATCAGCTTCTACACAAGCTCCAGATTATATGACCCTAAGAAGTGTGTGACTTTTTGTCCAAAGCTCAACCCCTTTTTCTTCTCATTAGAGAAGGATGTTGCACACTTTCAAGTTATGCATTGTTATCCCTGTTCATTCTCCATCTACCCAGGACATCACACACCTCACAGAAAGAAAATAAAACCCCTGAAGTGATTTCTTCTAATTAAAAAAAAGAGAGCAAATTACATTTTACCAGACCTCCTTTACAGAGGCAGTATCGTTGTTTTACTTGTCATTTATGATTCAGTGAATAATTCTGTACTTGTGTTCCCTTGGCTTTTCATTATACTTTGTGGGCCAATGCTCAGTACCACAAACTTGAAATCATCAGCATTTCCTTTCATTTTATTGGTTAGCGCAAACAGACACACACACACACACACGTACACACACACAAGCAAGCATGACTCTCCTAAGCAAACTCGAGACAACAAGGTTTTCTGAGTTCCCCAGGGAAGAGGTGACCTTTATAGCTACTTTACAAGTATAGTTTATTGATGTTTCTCTTTTGCACATTGCAAAGCTGATTTGTTTATTGCAAGTCATTATTTCTTTTTTTAACTCCCCACCATTTAAGCAAAATAAACAAAGGGAGCAAGTGAAGTGAAAGTGGTGATTCTAGCAAAAGTAACCCACCCCTGCCAAAATACTTGCCCAATTTCCCCAGCTACGTAGATACACAAAAATTCTGTTAAGACAGAATGTTCATGGTGGACTTCTCATGTGAAAATAACTACTTGTGGTCATATTTCTATTTACCCATGTTGTGAAAGAAAAATCTGAATGTGGAATATTTTTAACTCATAGCAAAATATGCCCTACATGGTCACAATTTCAGAGAAAATTCTCTCCCAAAATTGATGGAGAATTCTATTCTGTGAATGAGAGATAGCCATCTCAAGAGGGATCACTCATGAGAGGGAAGGGCTTCAACTTCCCTCACATAATCCCTGAGTGATCCTTTCTATAATTCACAAAAGGAAGGGAAGGAAGCTTCAAAACCTTCCCACTGCCAAATGGTTAGATGGTATACGTGTGTCTCTTGACTCACTATCTGAAACTGCATGTGACCCTGGGGCCAAAAATGTCCCCACTTCTGAGGCAGTATGCTCAATGGTCATCATAAGAGCTAAGATGCAAGTCATTTTTTTAAAAAAAAAATGAATTAAATTGATCACGCAGCAATAACGAGCTGGGGTGGAGTGGCTATGGTTTTACCTCACTATTTTTTTTTCCAGTGGAAAGAGAATTAGTGACTTCTGGTACTCTTCACTGGGTATATGAGCTGATTCACTAAGCAATGAGAGTGGGAGTAAGAAGGGCTACATGAATGGCTGCCTTTACCTGTAACAAAATATAAGAATGAGTGTATTGATTTGGAAGGCCTGAGCCACTCAGGTCATGCTTAATTGAGGTTTATATACTGAAAAGTAAATCACTGAGAGTACTAGGTATAACTTTATTGAATGATATATAAAATAGTATGCAATAGTAGGAAATTTAAGCAAAGAAGGTGTTCTCATGTGACTTTATCTGAAACTCTGACACAGTCTCAAATCTAAATGGTACCTAGATCACACTGCTGAGTGGTTCTTTATTGTCTTCACTGTAGAAGAGGCTTCACATTCTTGAGCAAGGTGCTAATGTTTCCCCTTCCCAAGACCAGGATCAAGGAAATCCCTCCCCCGGGGGTGAAATACTTATTGTGAGACTGCCTTCTAGAAACTGCAAGATGATGCTCACAGATTCTGGAAGGTTCCAGTCATCCTTATCATTCCTCCCTAAGAGTGAGAGGGAAGGAAGACTCTTGCTCTCGGAGAAAGAATTTCATATCAGCACCAGGACGAGCACAGTCGCTCTGGCTGGGCTTCCATTTGTGTTTATGCTTAAGTCCTCCTACTGATTAACTCAAGCGTAATACGATAAAGCAATGAAACGATTAAATAAGCTTTAAAGCAAGTTAGAATATATGCATGGATCTATATTATAATAGATAGGAATGGATGGATGAGAAATCCAATCACTAGACTCCTCACCAATCTGCCAGAAACCCAACTCACTGCAATCAGTGGAGGGGGGAGGGATGAGAACACAATTAGATTGGAGAAGTGACCAACAACAAGAGCTACAGTGAACACTCAAGTTAGCTGAAAATTCTTTTAAAAAATCCTTTAAAAAAAGGTTAGCCAGCTTTTTCTGCTTTATTCCATTTCAACCAGCTGTGAACATCCTGGAAGATGGGGGAAGAGTGCTGCTGCCATAGCCAGGAAAATAAAAAGTGAGTATTATGAGTACTTGGGAGGGCAGAGGTCTGTCATGATTTCTGGCTTCCTAGAAGGATGAAACAGTGGTTGCACAGGTACTGGATGGGTTGGGTTCTTAGGCGTGAGCTGTGAACAATGTTTTGGGAAGTGGGAGGTATTTCTTTTCTCAGGCTCATAGAAACTCATATCTCAGACTGTAAAACTCATGCTACCTCCAACTGGAATGCGTGTGTGTGTGTGTGTGTGTGTGTGTGTGTGTGAGGGGTGAAACTGTTGTAGTTCCTGAATCTGGGAGGAAACTTCTTGGAAAGACTTGCCTTGTGATGTCTGTGTGTCTTTTTTCTTAGAATTTCCAAGGTGCTGTACCTGACTTTGCTGCTCAGATGAGTGACAGCAGATTGATAACAATAATAAAACCCATTGCTGACTCACTTTTCTGAACTATAGTAAGAATAAAAGTAATAACTTTTTGACCAGAGTAACAGGTTTCTTTTAAAAAGTAACATTCCAAGCTCTGGACATCACCAGCTACATAGACTCACCAAGACAATCAAATGTCAAGAGATAAAAATGACAGCTGGTAACATCACCATAACAGTCTTCCATGGCAAAGGGCTTTGGTTTGTTTGTTTAAATTAAATTTAACCATATAAATCTATGTGATTAGGTTTATATGTACAAGCCAGAATCCTGACAGTGATAAACATGTTGGTGACATTATTTACATACATTATTCACTACCTCATTGTAGCACAATTGACCTTTTTAGTACTGAGATCCCCCCACCCAGGTTAAGTAGTGGGCCTAGAAAGATCGGAATGCTCAGCAGTGCCTGGTGCAATTCTTTAGTTGGAAGACCAGAAGATATTGTCTTCTTTAATCTCCATTGAGTATACATGAGTTCACTGGAGATTTAGGAGATATCTACATTCTTTGAGATATCTACCTTCTCGTTCCAGAGGAATTTACCTACTGCATCCCTACTAGTGGACAATTGCTCAGCCACTTGGTCAGAAGTGATGCTTCTCAGGCTGGGTGTAGTATACCAATATATTTCCCATGCAGTCTGCTGAGACTCAGCCAATGCTTTGTAACTGCAGGTTAGGCCTCTTTGGAGATAGCATAAAGATATCATTTTGATATCAATAATTTGGCTCTCTTCTACCACCCCTCTCCACGTGTTTGAGAGGCTCCCAGACAAGCACAGAACTAGGTTCAGCCATAAAATGCTGCAATATCCCAAGACCATACAGGCAGGCCAGAAATAGCCAGATCAGCACTTTAGGAGACCTCTCTGCAAACACCCTCATTAAGTATGCATGCTGTTTACAAAGGACTCCCTGCCCTGAGCAGGTAACTTGACAAGCTAGAAGCTTAAAGGCCAAGCACTGAGCATTTGCATACAGTCTACCTCTTTGTTAATTCAGACTTAACTCAATCATGCTAAATTGTGACCTTTCTGAGACATTGTCCCGCACCCAAAACTCATTATTGTCCCCGAGTAAGGCAGAGCCTGCAGTCCCAATTCACCCTATAAAAACCCCTGATTCCAAGACCTTCCTCGGATCTCTCCGAACTTCCATCAAGCCTTGCTGCTGCTTTCTCCAGTGAGCCTTCCCCTCAGCTCCAGTAGCTGAGGCCACAGCAACCTCGGATCGCTCGGCCCACTCCAGAGTTCTACCCCGCCTTGCTGCCGCATCATTTGTCAAGCTCCCCTCAGCTAATCGAGCTGAGCTTCTTCTCTGCACCCCTGGATTCTCCACAAGGTCCAGGACGATGAGACAGGTGTCATATCACCCATTTTCCCCAAAAATCTCTATCCTTAACTCAAGCTCTATCTTCCTAGCTAGCTGTGTGATTGTGTTGTCTTTAATATTTGTCTGTCTGCATTGAAGCATCATTTTTATTACTGTACATCTGTGTGGCTGCTTGGCTGACCTGACCCTGTAGACGTTGGGTTGCAAGATCCTGCTAAGTTACCCTGCCTCTTGCTAGCTTAAGTGAGTACTCCAGCTAATTTTCCCCAAAATTGCGTGTGGTTGTTTGGTTGCTTAGGTGTCCCTCCCGGGACCCCCAGAGAACAGGGTAACAGCTTCACCCTGATATTACTGCTTTTCCACCAAGATTACTGTTCATCCATCACTGTTAATAGCAACAGTTTCAGGGTCATTGAAAGGGGTGGGAAAGGGGGAAAACCATTCCTTCTGAGACAACTATTTCTACACCACTATTAGAGGAAGGAAAACAGGAGCCTTTGCAATGTCAGAATTAGTGTCACCAGAAAGGAAACAGCAATATCAGCATTGTCAGTATCTCTTGGCAGAGGGATGAGAGCTTGAAGTGTCTCCTTCCCAGTTCTAGAGATCCTAGCTGAGTTATCCGTCATTATGATACACTTAGCAGTGTGAAACCAGCTAGGAAAAGCTGCATTGTAGGGAAAAATGGATACAGCAACTTGCTTTAGCTAGCCCGTCAAGAGGCCAAGAATCAGTTTGCAAAGGTCTGGCCCAGTTGACCATATATACATACACACAAGTGTGTGTGTGTGTGTGCATGCGCATGTGCGCATACATACACACACACACAAACACACACATACACATTGCCTGGGACTTTATTTTCCTCTTAAAAACTCACCAAACTATCTTGCTTAGTACCTTTAACTTTTACCGATATTCCACAATGCGTTGCCTGGAATTTTATTTTCTTATAGGTAATACTTGTTAGAAATATCTTAGGAATTACCTTCCCTTCCCTTACAAATTAGTTGTGGTTGAAATACACAGAGTTGAAACTCTGTGTCCCTAATTCCCAGACTGTCTTGTCCAGTACCTGTAACTTTTACCCATATTCCCCAATGCAATCTGTATTCATTTATTAACATACAGAGATCAGTTTCCTGAGGGAATACACTGGCCTTATAGCAACCGGCCTGTGGCCCAAGATCTCTCCAGCTGAGAATTCTAGAGGCCCTTGCCTAAACTGCCAACCCCAGGATTTCACAGGAGGTCTTTGCCTGCCTAACACAGAGAAACAAACTTTGATTTTATATTATATATATGTGTATGTATGTGTATATATACACACACACACACACACACACACACATGTATATGTTGTTACTATCATTTGAAAGTAAAGGTTTGCAACAAATGAACCAGCTTTGCAGAAACATCAATAAAAAGTAACAGTAAAAGACAAAGTTTCATCATGTGTAACCAATCAGAGGAAACTTAAGGCACAAGAGCACAAATTCTGACCCAGCGCATCTGGTAGACCTTTATTCAGTGGAGTTATTTAAGCAAAGTCTGGATATCCATCTGACAAGACTATTTGCCTATTCTGCAATGAACGTATAGGAGGTGGGAGCCCCAAAACTCTTTCCTTGGCTCTTAAGCTGTGTAACGATCTTTCATCTGAGGACACAAAAACTGTTCAAACCTTCAGGAGGAGATTCCCCCCCTCCAGTGTATTAGATCTTAGATTGCTAGGCACGTGTATCACATGGGATCTCTCTCTGAACATAATATTGGAGTTACAGGAAATAAATGAATTTGCCAGCAAAAAGAAGTTTCAAAACAGTAAATACAAAAATATTACTACATTTAATTACACATTTTTCTACTCACAGATTCCATAGATTTTTCTAGACCAATGGCTTTCAGTTGGTTAGCCTTGTTATTTCAAGTGAGCTAGCCATGCTTCCTACTCACTGCCAGGTGTAGAGACAAAGAAACTAGGAGAAAATCCAGCTATTTGGTCACTTCCTACCTGACAATCAATAACTTCGTTTGCACTCTACCTTTTCCCTAAAACTGGGATTCAAGGCAGCTGTCTGGTTAGCTAGGCTCACATCTATGGTCTTAACCATTTCTAGGCACTGAGCCTATGCTGCCTGGGAGGTTTATTATGTTATCTTCCCAAAAGGTGAGATCCCTCCTTTGAATCATTATACATTGTCAGGGATGCTGTGGTGACTGCTTTCTCAACACAAGAGGTGTTTGGAAGAACTAACCTCAAAGAACTAACCTCAGGAATGGAAGAAGTCATGGTAGAATTTATTGGGTTCCCATTAAAATAAGCCACCATATTTTGCAAGGGTCAGCGATCCCTTGAAATTTCCAAATTTTTTTAATGGAACTTGCAAATTTAAAAAAAATGAAATCTGTATACTAGAGGAAATTGCACAAAAATTAGATGCTTTAGTGAAGACAATGTTTTACATGTATTATACCAGAAAAATATTTGTGAAATGTGTTCAATGAATAAAAATGTGTAGACAACATATGGACAAAAATGTTCATGGATTTTCATGGAAACTTTTTAAAAATTCCTAAAGTTTAGGATTAACTGAATTTGAAGACTTAAGAAGTGAAATGTAGATTATTCAAATGCGAAACAAAAAGAAACAAAAAATTTGTTGAAACCCAACTGACTCCACATTTTCATGCTAAATTTGGAGTGTAAGATATTCAAGTACTTAGGAAGGGGTATTGTACTGTACCCAATCATGTATTTGGTTCATGGAATCATTGTCCCATTGACAACAATTCCATTAAGTATTATGTTGAGTTAAATAATTTACTAGAAGAACTCTAAGGAACTAGGAAGAGAATCCTGAGAACTGGCTACTTTTTAAAAAAAACACATATACACCTTTTTTAGAAAAGATACCAAGGCTTCTGTACTACAGGCATGGAATGAAGCTGTATATTCCTTTCAATTGAAGTTAATAGGTTTATGTTTTCAAGGCTTTTGTCTGGAGGAAGAGGCTTACAATTCAATTTATCCACCAAAGAAAAGCAGAGTTGGAGCTTTAAAATGATCAAGAGAAGTACACCATCCAGGATGTATCTATCTAATGGTTTTCCTAAGATTTGCACCTGAGAAATTTAGCTGAAGATAGCAGCTTTCATTTCCAGGTGTCACCCATGTCCTTTGAAACTTATATTCATAGTCATAAAGGTTAGGAAACTGCTGCTTGTTCTTTTCAAAAATGAAAGCTCCCTTTTACTGGCAAACTAAGTCCATCATATTTTTTCAGGCCTTTGAGTGTTAAATGTCTATTGCAAAACACCTTTTCATTGCAGCTAATTGTTTATTATTAATATTAATATTAATATTATTATCATGTAGTCTTTCAAAAACTGTTTTAAATTAAATGATTTTTAGATTAATTAATTAAAATAATCTGATTGTTTTTTAAACTTTTGTATTATTCATTAGTTAGTTCATTGTGTTTTTTAAAAAAAACTAAAACGGTGAGCTTCCTTGAATCCCGTATTCAATGAAAGAAAGAAAGAAGAATATCCCAGAATTTGACACTCTACAGCCAACAAGTGATTTCACATTTGCTTTGCTTATAGACCAAGGTACAAGCCTACCATTTCTGAGTCAACATTTTACGTCAATGTGGAAGTTAGCAACATTTCAGAATGTTAATTCCACGTTTAGAGTTTTGAACTGCTTCACATTTTGATTTTGAAATTGGGCTTTGAGGGGTTGATTTCTTAAAATACAGCATGGTCCAGCAAAAATTAACTAATTCCAGTCCTTATTGTTAATGCTTAATCTCTCCTGCTGAAATAAATGGCACTTAAAAGTACTCAGTTTTCACTGCTTAAGATCCTTGAATTAATGCCTGCAGATGAAAAAGGAAATAGTATTACATTTCAAATTGCCAAGTGAAATTCATGCATATGTAAGCTGCTGTAAAATAAGAGATACATTTGAAAATAAAGAGAGCAGTATGTAACATGTGGGATCCTTTTTAACAATCCAAGAAGATCTAAGAGATGCAATTTAGTGAAAACGAACACATCCCAAGCCCACATCCTCATTTTATACCCTAGAGCTATTATTTATTGTGTTTTACATTCTATGGCGCCTCTTATACATTTACAGAAATAAGATCAGGATTGATTCTAGTAAAATGTATTCTCAGCTCAATATCAAGCAAATATAGACACTGGCCTGTGAAAATGTGGTAATCTTCAGACTTATCCTTTACACTGGCACAATCCCATTCCTGGGCTAGCATCCAGTAGGGTGATTCAGCTCCCAGGGTAATACGATAATCTCTGGCCAAGTTCTGTAATGATAGATATCACTGTGTGTTTACTTAGAGACAGCATACGTCTTCATCTGTGTTTGTTTTTAATGAATTGTGCACCACTCTATAGATTTTTCTGGACCCCAGCCAGATACTATCATTTGAGCAATGATATGCATTTGACCACTTGCTTTAAAATGATATATTTATTGGTAACACTGGTATATTGTGATATTTTCCTGCCCCCATATTTAAAATGGAATAAATCAAATTTGAATCATGCAGTGGTACACCAGTCGGTGGTGGTGGTGGTGGTGATAAAAAATACAGTCAAACAGTGAGAATACTTGTTATGTGTGGTACTGGAAAAGTATATGCTTTTCCTGTAAAACATCTGGCTATGATCCTGTATCATCAGTTGATGAAAAATTGGGGGGAAATGGCTGGGAAACCTCTTTAAACCTAATACAAGGATTATATTTTTGATTGTATTACTGCATTATACCTTGATGGTACTGCCGTGTTTCTAATGATAAAGAGCCAGTGCAGTGTAGTGTTATGAGCATTGGACTATCAACCGGGAGACCAGGGTTCAATTCTTCACGCAACCATGGTAACCCATTGGGTGGCCTTGGTTGAATCATATACTCTTCAGTCTCAGAAAACTCCACAATAGGTTCATAGGTCCACCTTAGGATCACTGTAAGTCAGAAACAACTTAACGGTCAACAACAAGAACAACAACAGATAAAGAAGAGGTGTTGAAGCAGGTTATATGAGCCCTATCCCTAAAAGTGAAGCATGTTTTGTCCAGTAATTAGGGTTGAAAAAGAAATTAAGATTACCTGAAATTCTCTTATGTGTTTATCGAATGCATGTTCTGTAAAGCTATTAATAAGATTCTATTTCATATTAGTTTTGTTTGCTTAGGTTGTAATGTTCATGAACACTATGTTAATACATCATAGCTGTAAAAATAAATCAATGACAACTTATATTCTTACTAATATTGAAATTCCAAAAATGGAGTTGACAAAGAGAAGAAAAAAGAATAGAAAATCACATAGAAGACTGAAAGAAAAGACAAAACAGAGGAATCAGAAAAAGTAATACTAATCATATATTATTGAAGATAAACAGTACCAGTGGCAACAAAGACTATAACAACTGATTCCTTTTTCAATTCAATCTATTAATAGAAATGCATGCATACCTTTTGATTTCAAATTATCAAAATTTGAGCAAAAACAGGGTGAAAAATAACAGGAAGATCTTAACATCTGTCATACTACCCAAATGTTCTAAGCAGTTTTCCATGTTCCATGTCATGGTTCTCCTCCCAGAAGTTACACATTCTTGAAATATAATGCTCTTCTTCCTTTTCTATTCAGTCTGTTTCTTTGGGATATGTTTCACCCCTTCATTACTACATTCCACTCATGAAACTCACCCCACCAGTTTTCAGAGATGAATATTAAAATTTGCCTTCCTGTGTTAAGAATTCAAATCTATCTTGTTTGTATTGCACACTTAGCATCAGTGTATAGACATTTAAGACCATCAGCCGTTCTTTACAACTGCTTCTTTTTTGTTTTGTCTGCCCACTATTGGGTTCCTGTGTTGTCTCCCAAATCCATCTGATTACTGAGGTTACTCTCCTCAGTACTTGGTGTCCAGCTTCCTTTTGGAATCTCATATCCATCCCCCATGTAATTCAGTTTAAAGTCCTCCTGATCAGGTTTATGAGAATCCTATCAAATGTATTCTTATGAACTGTTATGAGTCCAACACGTCTCTTGCCAGAAGTCCTCTTTCAAGAAAGTGCATAGCATGGCCCAAGAAGCCAAATCTTCCCCAAAAGCACATCTGTGAAGCCAATCATTCACTTCTACTATTCTTCTTCCTATTTTTGGTCTATGTCTGTCACCAGGAAGAAGCAACGAAATAACAAACTGTGTCTTACAGCTGTCTACCCACAATCTCATAAGTCCTGACTGTATCTTGCAGTATCATTTGTCCCCACATGGATAATAAAGAGGGGGTAACTATTGGTGGGCTTGATTTGTGCTGCCAGCTTCTCTGTTACATCATGGATCTTTGCACTGGGAGACAGCACATATCTCAAGAAATCTTATCATGCTGCACAATAGTGCTTCTGTTCCTTTCAGCCAGAAATCATCACTCACCACCACACGTCTTCCTCTGGGAATAGGCAAAAGCTGTTCTATCCAGAGAACCCTCCAAAGTCACCTTCCTTCTCCTTGAGTCGTGAGGTTGTGTCTCTATTCTTCTGCCTTATAATCACTGATTAAGGGGTGAAGTTGGAATCAATTGTGCATCTCCAAATTCACATCATGGTTTCTGATAGTTCTAGTGTCATGTCACAGTCTATCAAGTATCTACCTCCTATGTTTGGGAATTGTTCCCATCCTAGAGATATCCCTTCTCTTCCAGAAGAATTTTCACCACTCTATCGAAAATGGTTTGTCTTCTCTTAATAAGTTGAAATGTAGATATGTGTCCCTCAAGAAGTCTTCTCTTCCAGGGCAACCAGCTTTCATTCCCTGCTTCCTCTGACAAGGAGGGACAGGGACTCAATTTTTTACATTCAATATGACAGGCACTGAAGGCCACCACAACTAAAGCATGCCAAGGCAGATGCTATTTTAAGACATCTACAGTGTAATCCTATAATATGAAATACTTGGCATTTCAAATAGCACCGACAAACAAACAGGCAACAAGTCTGCTTGGAAAACTCTAAAAAACAGTCTGCTTGCTGCAATTTTGGCCTGCTGAATTTTCCACATTTTATGCTTTCTGCAGAGTACACAGACAAGTTCAGATGAGAGGTTACTACAAGGTAAACAATTGATGAATGATGGCTATTTTGCTGTGTATTATACCCTGTTTCCAGAGTCACATGAGCAAACCTAAATCTTCAGAGTGTATTCCTAAATGCTAAAATTTACATTCAGAAGTTTACATTTTTACTGAAAAAAGGAGTAACTCAGTGGTCAACAAAATGCAAAATTAAATCAGAGAGACTTTATTGGCTAATATACATAAATGAGGTTCACAACCTCCTCAAATGAGCCCTTAGAATTCATTTTGCTCTGCAGGTGCAGAATGAATCCCTCTTGAAAGTCAATGGTCATGCATGCAATGTGCATAATAGAAAACTCAGCAACACATTCAAAGTAATCTCAAACATTCTCTCCAATGTGAATGGGAATGTGAGGCTCTTTACAGATTTTATAGGTCTCAATTTTCTTGCCTGGGCCCTCAATAATCTCCACCTCTTCTAGTTTAGTGTATTTCAAAGTATGCCATCTGTAACTCAATTTCCCTTTCTTCCAAGAATGCTGATGTCTTCTTAAATGCCAATATCTCAGCAACCGCATGATATTTCAGCTCAATCTTGGTATCATTTTAAGATCAGTTTCAGTTTTGAAAAGACATCAAGCTATAGTCCAATGCATTGCTTTTTTTCAACAGCCACTCTTTCCATTCATTTATAGAAGTACTTTTTTAAAAAGTGCCTCTGTATACACACTATACAATAATAATGAAAGATGCCTGTCCGCCTGCCATAGGTGAAATACCATGAAACGGAGACACTTGAAACTTGCTCTGCTGCCAAGAGCAACATCTGAATGTGGGCTTTGGGATGATTTTATTTAAAACATACAATAAAGCAGTGGTTCTCAACCTGTGGGTCCCCAGATGTTTTTGGACTTCAGCTCCCAGAAGCCCTGAGCATTGACCATAGTGGCTGGGGCTTCTGGGAGCTGAAGTCCAAAAACATCTGGGGACCCACAGGTTGAGAACCACTGCAATAAAGACTTGTACAGGCTTCTCCCACTTACATGACAGGTTAGGGACTGGAGCACTGTCAGTAAATAGAATTGGTAGAAAAATGGAACCCATGTACTGTTGTACTGTAGATAACACGAAGAACTTAAGGAGTCTTGGCACCTTTTTTCTTCTCTCAGGTCACTTTGTAAGCAGCATGTATAAGGCCATTTCCACACTACACTGTTCTAGTGTTATTATTCCACTTTCAACATCCTGTGAAATTCTGGGGTTTGTAGTTTACTGAGGCCAAAGAGCTCTCTGGCTGAGAATTCTAAAGGCCCCTCACTAAAATGGAAACCTCAAGATTCCATAGGACATTGAAAGTGGAATAATAGCGCTATAACAGTGTAGTGCAGAAATGGTCTGATTGTCTTGTGTCATGTGGCAACCAGATTGTACATGTACCCCCCTGGCATGCATCATCCCTGCCACTTTGTGCATTGGTACCATGCTGAGCGTTGAGCACCAACATTTTTTAAGATCCTATATGCCTTTAATATTGCTGTCTGAAATGTGGCTCATATTAACAAAGCTTCTATTCTTTATCAGATGATTTGAGTAATCATCTCAGCCTGACATAACAACTTAGAAATGAACTAATTTGCTCTTTCACCTCTTTATAAACTGTCAAAATATATTCCCCACACATATAATCAAGACTTTGAAAGCTCTAGACGGAGTAGGTTATTATTAACTAAACCTCACAGAGGACAAAGATGCAGATCAATGAAACTAAGGATTTAGAAAAGAAAATCAAGCAATTTGGGAAGGATTACCACAGTAGACCTTCTAATGAAGGCCTAACAGAGTTCTGAAAAGTCAAAATCACTTCAATTTACATGTATATTGTTCCTTTTGGCAAATAATGTTCTCAGAATGGCATTTCATAAGTCCTGATGAGTACCTTCTATGCATCCTGTATTGTGAATGAATAGGTATGAATGAACTTCTTGCTCCACATCTAGTTTGTAAATCTCAAGCAGAGTTTTCTAGTTTTGGGGGGGGGGTATTAGCCAGAATTTTGAAGTTTTTCCTGCATTTATAAAAATATTCTTGGATCTGAAACTCATAAAACCAGGAACTTTGGTCATTTCTGCACTAGACTGTTACAGTGCTATTATTCCACTTTCAACATCCTATGGAATCCTGGGGTTTGCAGTTTAGGCCTTAAGGCCCCTCCTTTATTTCCCCCTTTCTATTCCTTACTCAGCAAGACAGCAACATTTACGGAGCAGTGCCCTGGCCAAAATGAACACTGAATGAAAGACACAAAAACTTTAAAATGTTACAAGTGAACCTGGTAAATATATATTTGTAGATAGTTGGAGTCTATGAAAAGGCTAATGGCAGCAGAAAGGGGAGCCAACCCTTCCCTCCCATCCTTCTACAGCCATTTAATGGCTGCAATAGGGTCCCAACAGGACTTTGCAGCTGCTGGGGGGAAGGCATGGAGCTGGGCATGCAGAACAGTTACACTCCACATGTCTCATCTAAGATCTCATCCATCATCTTTCTGATGAGCTCTACTAATTTTACCTTTGTGGTGGGGAAAAAGCTCATAGTTTCCTTTGATACTGAGCTGGATCATAGATCATAGAATCATAGAACTACAAGGGCCCTCAAGTCCAATCTCCTGCCATCCCTTACACGATCAAAGCATTCCTGACAGAGGGCCAGCTAGCTTCTGTTTAAGAATCTCAAAAGAAAGAGACTCCACTGTCAACATACTCCATTGTCAAAATGCTCTTACCATCAGGAAGTTATTCCTATTTTTTAGATGCAATCTCTTTTCCTGTACTTTGAAGCCATTAATCTGTGCCCTAGTCTCTGAAGCAGCAGGGAAAAAGCTTGCTCTATCTTCCATACGATATCCATTCAAATATACAGTTTAAGCACAGCTATCATGTCACCTCTTAACTTTCTCTTCTCCAGTCTAAACATACACAGCTCCCTAACCCACTCCCCATAGGGCATGGTTTCCAATGTTTTCACTATTTTGGTTGCCCTGCTCTGGATGTGTTCTAGCCTGTAAATATCTTTCTTGAATTATGGTGCCCAGAAGTGGGCACAGTATTCCAGGTGAGGCCTGACCAATGCAAAATAAATCCCTTGACCTAGACACTATACTCCTATAAATGCAGCCCAGAACTGCATTGGTTGTTTTAGCTGTTGCATCACACTGCTGACTCATGTCCAGCTTTTGGTTTCCTAAGACTTCTAGAACCCTTTTACACGTACTGTGGCAAGCCAAGTGTCACTCATCTGTGCATTTCATGGTTTTGGTAGAGCTCTCCAATCTGATAAGGTCATTTTGAATTCTGATCTTCTCCTCTGAGATATTAAGTACCCATCCTAATTTGGAATTCTATTCCCTCATGCAAGTCATTGATAAAGATATTGAATAGCATGACAGAGCTCTGTGTCATCTCATTAGTCAATTCTCTCCAAGATGAAGAGGAGTCATTAGTGAGCACCTGTCAGGAGGTTCAGCTCCTGCCATGATATTAAAGGAAAATTCTTTTGCTTAACTAGCTGGTAGAGATAGATCACATGGCAGCAACAATATAACTAATGTTAATGGCCACTTGTACCAGTGTGTTGCATATCAATCAGCTTGCAACAATATATCGAAACCCAATTGCTGTATGTATCCAGGCATGGGATCAAAGGCTCCCAGGTATCCAGAGAAGCACCCAGGGGAGACGGAACATCAATGAAATGCAATGTATTACCCCAGGGAGGTGCTATGAGAATTAAAAGGAGGGCCAGATAAGAACAAGTAAAGAGCTTAAGCTTTCAAGATGAAAGTGTGTAAACCTCCTAAGATACCTGGAAGAGGAGAAGTGACATTTGTGACCCCCATGAATCAATGTTGATCACACCCAAAGTTGTATACTCAACTACATAATCTGCTTGCTAACTCACATATCTTAGTCCTAGCAATTTATAAAAAAAGTGTTATGTTGCTTATGCTACCTCAGTAAAATATTGCTGCTGAACTCTGAGTGTTTCTTGAAAAGCAAGTTAAGTAGTACATGACAGCACCCGTTGGGTTCAGTCAGTCAACCAGTTACAAATCCACCTAAGAATAGCATTGCCTAGCCCAGAGTTTACTAGCAGCCCCCAAAGAAGTCATGGAGTACTGATGATCTGAAATAGAGGGCAGTGAAAACTTATGTTGTTGGTAGGTTTTCCGGGTTTTGAGGCCGTGTTCTATTAGTATTTTCTTCTGACGTTTCACCTGCATCTGTGGCTGGCATCTTCATATCCTCTGAAGATGGCAGCCACAGATGCAGGCAATAGAACATGGTCTCAAAACCCGGAAAACCCACAACAATTTATAGCAGTGGTTCTCAACCTGTGGGTCCACAGATGTTCGTGGACTTCAGCTCCCAGAAGCCCTGGCTACTATGGTCAATGCTCAGGGCTTCTGGGAGCTGAAGTCCATGAACATCTGGGGACCCACAGGTTGAGAACCACTGATTTATAGATTCCAGCCATGAAAGCCTTTGACTTTACATCATAGTGAAAACTCATGGGTGCCCTTTATCTAGATGGAACAACAACCCCACTTGTCACAGTCCCCTGTTGTATGGTGAGAAATTTCACTCACTGCAAGATGGGACATTTTGTGCAGCGCCCTGTTATGCATTGTCATAATTCTCTCACATGATTGCATATCATGTTAGTAATGTTGCTCTGTCATCACAGCTTATGGTGTAGCATCTCATAATGATATACATATATAATGTTGCTGTTATGTGTCTTCAAATAATTTCTTACTTTGGCAATACCAAAGGAAACCTATCATGGGATTTTCTAAGCATGATTGCTTGGAGGGTTGCCTGTGCCTCCTCTGAGGCTGAGAGATTGTGACTTGTCTAAGATCACCCAGTGGGTTTCCATGGCCAAGCCATGACTTGTATTCTCTATGTGCAAATGTTCTCTATATGCAAATGTGCATTGCCAATAACACATTTATTTTAGTACCTTAGTACTTTTAGTTCTCTGTGTATCTAACAAACTATACCATGGATCAACTTTCTCCAGTGTGGTAATCTTCAAATGTTGTGAATTTCAGCTTTGGTCAGCTCCAACCAGCGTAATCAGGTGTACTAAGCAATGCTGTCTAAAGGATCACTGGGTGCCAGGTAGAGGGAAGCTACCATACTTCATGAAAGTTTAAGCTTAAACAAAAAATTTTTTTTTGAAGAAGCCACAATTTCTTTGCTATTTTTAGAAAGTATTTCTCTCCCTCCTTCACATTTCTATTTGTTTGATGTTCATTACCAGTTTTTCCCATTTGGATTTTCCCTGGGGATTTCAAAGGTCTCTAATCAACATGAACTTCAGTTCCAGATTTATACTTCTTTCAAGAAGAGTTCTAGGAAGATTTCTGACATTTGCTAAAAGATGTTTGCCTTATTAAATGTTTCAGTTTTAGTTACTTTGTCTTTCTTATGTCTAAAGAGGCAGCCATCATACCTTCATCCGGGAAGACTCCGCACCTCCACAACGACAAAAAAGAGAGAGACTGCTTTAGGACTGCTGTATTTCCTATTTCTCAATATGTCTCAATCTAAATGCTAATTTCAACTCCCGCCTGCCTTCCATATCACTTTGGTGAGAATATCTTTATAAAAATTCTATTGCAGGACAGTTTCCCTAGGTCTTCTTGAAAGACATATCATTTTTAACAGATTTAAAATGTGCACTCTCGATTTTTCTTTTATCTAGTGGATGTCAGTGTCAAATAAAGTTTCCAGTAAAATGAAAACATGTGGCTATCTTTCCATGATCCAAATAGGATCTAATACTTACAGGGCATCCAAATCAGCTCTGGTGCTTAACACACCATGAAGAAAATCACTCTAAAACTGACAGCCTTACATTTAATGTGCAAAGCAAGACTATCCAAAGCATATTGTGAATTAAATCTAATTTCACTTTTGCTTTGACTTTGTTTTTAATCAAGAGTTGATAGTTTGCTTTCCAGAATAGGAAATATTTTTAAGATGATATATCTGCCACATAACTTTTTTTTTTCTCATTCACATTTAAAGGCAGCTCATGTCAGTTCCCAACTGTCAAAATCCGCTTTGAAAATGTATATACTGACAACAACATCTACTACCAGTTCTATAAAATGGGGATTTGTTATGTGGCTTTGACAGAAGAGGAAAAAATAGGCTGGCTAAAATGGTGGTTTCAATATTCAAGAGAAAGTATATATGTCAAGTACAGAAAAATAATTCTCCCAGTTTAGATGAGCTATATAATTTAAAGAAGAATACACACAGGTAAAACACTTCAGACTGCAAGTTGTGCTTATTGGATACCACACACAGACAGTTACACATACAAAATTAAAATCCCCATAAGCAAAAATTTAATATGCTAGGGAAAGCGCCATCCTGGAATCATTCCTCCTTCCCCTCACACACAGATGTGTGTGTGTTTGTGCGTGTGTGTGTGTGTGTGTGTGTGTGTGTATCCATACACATACATGTGGAGAGTACAGGTGAGATGCTGCATTGGAGTTGTGAAGCATAAATCCCCACATGTGGAGTTATGTATTGATTGTGCCACATGATCCCTGTGTTGAACGGCACCATGGAGCAAACAGTATAGAAATAGGGTTGTCAGATTGGATATGGGATAGTCTTCTGGTATCTCTGAGCCTGAAGAAATAATGGAGCAGGATGGGGTACTGTGGAGCTCCATGAGAAACATCATGGAGCAGGATGAGGCACTCTCAAAAGGTCCATCAAGTGAGATGAAGATACATGTCTTCCTTTACTTTCCAAAATCCAGCTTCCAGCTGCAGTTGTCCCTTCCCAACACAACTAATGGTTCCACAGGAGAGATCATGGGGAGTGGATACAGAGAAGTTCTCAGCTATGTTTGTACCTCCACACCACACTCCCCCAACATTTTCCACTGGTGAAGCAACAGCCATGTTGGGAGGTTACAGCTACAATGGAAAGTTGGAGTTTGGAAGATAAAGGAAGACAGGAGAACCTTCTTCTATCTTTATGAAATTTTATGGTACCTTGTCCTGCTCCACTTCTGTTCAAGATTACAGTTACAAGAACCCTGTCCTGTATTCTGTCTGATAGCCCTATGCAAAAATGAATTTGCAGCTCCATACACAATCAAATATACAATCAAATAAGTATTGTTTTCAATTTCAGCAAGAAATGAAACATATCTATCAAATGAGAATTCACAGCCCCATGTACAGTGGCACCACATGTACAACTGTGATTCTGCAATCTTGAAGTAATGGATGAGGATGTTGCGTGCTGAACAAAAATGACAAACTGCTTCTGCAATGGAATGTAAAGACACCAACAGGATTCTAGTCCACATCTCATTATTTATTTGATGCTGCTGAACATCTCTCAACACAGTACCCCAAATCGTAAAACAACAATTTAGCAAAAAATTCACATGTCTTCATTTGTGGAATGAAAGAGCCTGAAACCAAAACTGACAAGTTTGCCCATCTAGGCCTAGGAGTTGAGTGTGGACCTCTTAGAAACGTAAGAAGAGCCATGCTGGATCAAGCTAAAGTACTGTCTGTACAGCATTCTGTCCCCACAGAGGCCAACATTTGCCTACGGAACGAGGACATTAAAAGTCTGGATTTGACTCGTAATGCATCTGTGCTAGTTCTTAATCACATTTCCTACCTCTTTTTCCCATTGATGGGTCTTTCTTTTTTACTGTTTCATCTTTGGAATAGCTGTGCTTATTGAATTTGACTGGTTCAGATGGGGAAGAATTTCACTTTGCTTCATTTTATGTAAGATTTTGCCATCATTTGCAAATTTCTTGATTTATAGATTTCCCCATCTCTAATCCTTAAAGATACGAATAAATACGTACATACATATATACATACATACAAGGATCACAGCTAATAAATAGGGACAATTGCTTAGAAAAGTCACTTTCTTTGGTCTACAGCTGCCAGAATCTGGAGATTCTAGGGTTTGCAGTTCAGAGAAGTCTAGTACTCTCTGAGGTGGCAAAGATGTTTAATGCCTTTTTGAGAATAGACCTTATTTGGGTAACCAGCATAACTTGGAATTTTTTAAATACAAGAATACCTTCCAATCTTTAATTGTAAAAACTCCCTATCTAAAAGGAGTAATTTCTCACTGAAAGAGGAACCAAATTGATCTTTTATTGCAATCAACAATAAAGCAAGGTACACTCCCATGTACAGACTGAGAAGAGTGTCAGAGAAAAGCTAAATGTTTCCCCACCACATACAAAAAGGGAAGAGTGTGCATTCCAGCTAAATTAGCTTAGTGCTCCAACACTTAAGCATAGCCTTTTATACTGTGAAATTAAATATTTCATTGAGGTTTTGTACCTCAGTGGCTTCAATTTATTTTACTATCTTTCACCAGCAAGTTCTGCTTTGCATACTGCACCTCTCATGCTGAAATATGCTTCAAAATCCATCAGAGGCTCCAATGGTTCTCTCCCATCTTTTTCCATAAAGATGCTAATTAATTATTAGGAAATAGCTTGAATTAGAATGGGCAATATTCCTGGTATACACTTATATTTCTATATTAAATAAGCAAGTGAAACTCAGATAACATTGAGCTTTAGAAAGTGGTTTGTTTGAGACAAAAATCACAGAAGCTCCTGCAAGCATTTGTGATTATCAGAAAATGGCATGAAAACCAACAGTGGTACTCTCATATTTCTTTCACTTCATAATACATAGAAGCCAGCCAGTTGGCTGAGATTTGAATTTTCATTAAGTCTGCATCAAGCTTAATTTGGGGGTTGGTATTTTAAAGTATGTGTTTGGTTTGTTTGTACCAATCACAGATTCAACTCTAGCAGTCCCTTGTGGAGTGAAGATAATCTTTTCTTTTCTTTTCAAATTATTTCTGGTTTTATTTTTCCTTAAAAAAAGTGTAATTACAATTTGCTAGATCCCAATAAAAAGCTGGGAAATGACACATTCAGAAGATTTGGTGTCTGACACAACGTTGTGAGAGATGATGCACTAGCACAGTCTAGGGAAGTACTTTTCTATACTTCAACTCCCAGAATCCCCCTGAAGGGAGTCCAGATAGAAACTTCCCAAGCTCTGCACAATAGCTGGGAGGAAGAGAGTGGTCAATATGTCAATATGTGGCACTCTTGAGCACCTACAACGATCCTGACACAGCTTACTACTGACATCTATTCCTAGCATTGCTAGGATACTTTTTTGAATTACAAATGCCTGGAGGAATCAAGAAGTTTTTTTAAAAAAAGTAATTTTAAAATTCTAACTGTTCGGTTTCCTGTCCCCACTTTAGAAGCCTAATTTTCTATCCCACCAGTCTGAGTAGGAATGGAAGCCTATTCTACTCACCATTTAATGTATTAATCTTCTAGACAGCATGGTATGTGAGGAACATTTTGAGAAATTTAAAATGGTTGTTAGAATCATACAGTTGGAAAAGGCCACAAGGTCCATCTATTTCAACCCCCTGCCATGCAGTAAAACACAGTAAGCACAATTCCAAAGGATAGACATCCAACCTCTCTCTAAAAACCTCCAAAGGAGGCTAGTCCACTTCTGAGGCAATCTATTACACTGTCAAATGGCTCTTACTATAAAGAATTACAGCAGGTCCCTCATAATGGTATGACTGGTATCCACTTACCCACAATCTGCTCCACAACTATGTCCGCTACTGCCCTCTGGGGTTCTTGCTCTATGCAGCTGGCTAAGAGAGGTGTATGATGAGATTCAGCTGGGCTTCCCATGCCTCTCTCAGCAGAGGAATAGATGTATGCTCCTTCCCCAGTGGAGAAAGGCATGCAAAGCCTGGCATATCTTGCCCTGTGCTTCTTTCCTCTGAGGAGGAAAGAGATAGGCACTCCTTTCTTGGGCCCTTTCCCACCAGGCAATTAGAATGGGGCAGTGCGTCCTCTCACGGAGGTCATCTGCACCTTGGAGCGGACTACTTACCGGATAGCTGCACCTCACTCCGCTCCAAAATGACCCCAAGTGGTCCTCCAGGGTGTTTTTGAAAGACCGGAAAAACAGGTCTTTATTTTCCTGGAACGCGCCACTGCGTTCCTGCTCCCTTGTGCAGATTCACAGGCTCGCACCACTGCGAGCCTGCAATCTGTGGAGGGCGAGCTTTAGGCATGACAAGCTTCAGTGGTTGGTCAGGACCCACAACCAATCGGAAGCTGCCATTTTGGAAGCCAGAAGTCGCCATTTTGGAAGCTGTCAGCTGCCATTTTGGAAGCTGGAAGCCACCATTTTGGAAGCCAGAGCTGCCATTTTGGAAGCTGGAAGCCACCATTTTGGAAGCCTGAGCAGTGCGGATCTACAGACCTCACACTGCTCCGATTCGCCCTGGACCAAGGAGGAGGCCTGCAGAAGGGCTTCAGGGACAGTCCACCTTGCTTCGGACCCCAGAAGAAGTGGTAGGTAATGGCACGAAGTGATTCCCTCGCCTCGTGCGGAAAGGGCCTTGGTGGACAGAGGCATACAAAGCCTGGTACAGCTCCTCCAACTTCTCTCTACAGTTAAGAGACGGAGAGAAGAACAGGGAAATCTGTGCTGGGCTTTGTGTGCCTCTCTCAGCCAAGGAAGAGATGGACACTCCTTCCTTTATGGCAGTGGTTCTCTACCTGTGGGTCCCCAGATGTTTGTGGACTTCAGCTCCCAGAAGCCCCAGCCACTATGGTCAATGCTCAGGGCTTCTGGGAGCTGAAGTTCACAAACATCTGGGGACCCACAGGTTGAGAACCACTGCTTTATGGAGAGAAGCACATGAAGCCCAACATGACTTCCCCACCCCACTAACCATGTTTTTTGCCATCCACATTAAGTCTGGGAATGTATCCCTCATAAATAAGGGGAACCTACTGTATTCCTAATGTTTAAGTACAATCTCTGATTTTCTAATTTGAATCAATTTTCTCATGTTCTAGTCTCTTGAGCAGAAGAAAACAAGCTTACTTCATCTTCTACATTCCATTTTATCAGATATTTTACAATGGGTATCATGTCACCTCTTAGTCTTCTCTTGTCCAAACTAAACATCCTCAGCTCCCCAACCCATTCCTTAAAGGGCTTTACCATCTTGGCCACCTTCCTCTGGACAGATTTATGCTTGTCAATATTTTTCTTGAATGATGATGTCCATAACTGGATGAATACATATAGATGCCAGCACTGCTGGATTTGCCCACTCTTGGCTTTCTCTGGCCACTGTCAATTAAGCTCTTCATGCCCTGGTAACACAGGATGAAGCCCACAGAGGATGGGGTGACCAAAGTGTAATATACCCAAGACCCTTTCACATCTGGAGCTAACATCATAAACTAGAAAGCCCCTGGTTCAAATCTTGATTTTGCCATAAACTTTCTAAATGATCTACTTACAAGCCTTGTACTAAGATTATAAGGATTAGTAAACCATGTGTATGGTTACAAGTTATGTACTCATCGTCTCTATGCAGGCAGCTAAGGATCCAATTTCTTGCAGTGTTTCTGATTTATTTATTCCTTAAATATCCGCCTTTGCTACGATACAATTTAAAGCAGCTAACAGCAAGATAAGAAAATAACAGCATATCAAGAAAAAGCGAACAACACAATGAAAGATAAAATGTAAAGAAAGCAACAGCCCCCTCAAAAAAAATCTGGTATAAACATCTGAAGAGTCTTAGTGTGTAACAAAAGAGAAGAAAGTGAAAGAAAATATACAGTCCAATCAGCCATCCTTGAAATCTTCTCTATAAAAGAAGCATTGTAAATTTACAGTGAATAAACTTGTAGATGAAGGTAGTCAAAAATCCTAGGACGTGACATTTCCTACTATTGATGCTACAATGGAAAAGCTTCTTGCTTCTACTTACCTCATCTTAGCTTGTGACCACTCACAAAGCAGATCTCTGAGTGGTGTTCATTGTAGTGATGTTCATTCTATGTACACATAGAGGAGACAGTCTTGTTACTTATTACTCAACTAATAAGTTATTTTTATAAGAAGTTACTCAAGTACTAGGTTGATCAGAGTTTGAATACAAGTGAATCTTGAATAAACCCTGGAATTGAATAGGGAGACAATGTAACTATTACTCCTGTTTACAAAAAATCCACATAGGGTTAAAACCAGTGCAGATTTAATCAAAGATGGAATCCAAAAGATCTCTTCCTGACTCTTGTCACTAGTGAGCCATATTCATTCCAGAGCTCAACCATCTTAAACAAGTTGCCTACAACCAGCTATAGCAAAGGAAGGCCTTCAAAAGCTAGAAAAATGCAATGGGATGTCATCCTAGTCCAGTCACAAAGATAGTACCAATATCCATGGATCCCATAACCCTACAGGTAGATCAAAAGATCTCCTTTGTGTGTTCTCTAGATGCATTCTGGACCAAGCCTTCTCCCATATGATGTTGCCATAAGATAAGGACTAAACAATTACTTAGCCTATTTTCCCCACCAAGCCTTCTGATATACCCAAGAAATCCTCTTCACATCTGATTTTTTAAAAAGGCTCTCTATCTTTCACTGTTTAAAATGGCTTTTGTAGAATAAAATTGCAGCCACTAACTAGCCAGTCATTTTACAGACCAACAAAAAGACATCATATTTACAACAAGGAGAGGCTTTTGCTTGTTCATTCCCAAGCTCTGACCAGGGTGTAGACCTGGCTTGGTGTCCAGAAGCTGTCATCATAAAAAAGTCAACTTGCTTGCCACGTTGCTTGATGGTGGCACTGCCATCAGATGCCACTGTCTCCTGATCAGCTGTTTGATGAGCTGACAAAAGTACAGATGCAGACCCAGACCAGTTGTCCCACATCACCCAATATATTCTGTCTGTTGTGTGCTCATGTTTCATCTTCTTGAGCAGAGCAATTGGAAGTCTGGACAGAAGGTGGTGCTAGCTTAAATCCTGGCCTGCTATCTCTGTTGTGATACTTCCTGCCTGTCTCATTCTGATAGAGAGAAGAGGAAATGACTCCAGATTCTAACTGCCTCTGTGTGTTTGTGGAGGCACACCAGAGTAATATATCCAATATGGTCATTTTTAAAACAAGAAGCATTTACAGAGTAATTAAAATTTTTAGAAGCATTGTCAAGAACAGTCCAAGACTTAGTATGTAGATGTTTCTTAAAGGCAGAGACCCCACAAGTGAAGTGTGGAGATTAGTAACACATGGTTGTGGTCAGAATAAGTGGGTTCTTCTGAGAATCTCAGATACAGTTTGCAATCTAAAGTACAGTGTATCTTATGGGTTCTATAGTAGAAAACAAGAGGAGAAGTTTACTTACTGAGAAAATCTGCAGAGATCTGCAGGCCTCTACTGCTGTTGGTTTTGCCTTCATCTGTGAATATAATATTTTAATACTTTGTCATGCAAAATGACATTCAGAAATAAAATTATAGAGAGGGAATGTGAAGGGCAGAGGATGAAAATTTCATTTTGATCATTGCCTACCTATAGGGAGCAGCCCCAACATTCAGTGTTTGTAGACATTGTGCTTTCCTCCCCTCCAGACGATTCAAGATTGTGGTTTGGTACAATATTTCTGATTGCATTAATGGAGCGTAAATTCACAATTACTTACTATTTCCCTTCTGAAAGGGTTTCCTCCTTAGAAGTACTGTGCTGTGAATTCCTGTTGCAGGAGTTTGTGTGGCAAATCTAATTGCTATTGAAATGATCAAATTTTTCACATTCTGGCTGAGATATCTCTCTTACACAAGAGCTCTTTCATTAGCCAGGTGGAGTGGAGTCAGCCAAGCAAACATATTGAGAACCACCTGAATTTCACATGCAGCTATTAACTACAAACATCTGTGGAGTTTATAGAAGTAATTACCATTCAATAGAATCAACAGACAAGTTGTATAGCAAATAATACAAACCCATTCTTCACTCAGTGGAGGAGCTTCCCCTTCCCACTTTTTAAGGGAGACAAATTTTGAGTATAAGGATCTTTTCTGCATGCACCTGACAATATTTAGGAAAGGAATGAAGATATCTGTTTGCTGGCATAGTCAAACTTCACAGGCTTCGTTTCTGAGTGTTAGCAAGTTGTAGTTGAAAGTTTGAGGGGTTTTGTTTCTCGAAAGCAACCAAATAAAAAGTCATCCCAAACCATCTCTTCAAGAATTAAAGCATGGAAATACACACACAAAGAGACAGAAAAAGAGAGAGACCATAGCTTTTTGGCATTAATTATGATGGTACTGTAGCAGTATTACAGAAGATATTTGAAACTTAGTCACAGGATTGGTCCATGTAATTTGATATTGACTACAAAGGCTGGCAGTAGCTCTGCAGTGATCTAGAAAAGAATATTTTCATGCCAGATGACAGAGATTGTGACTTACCAGAAAAAGGAATGTAACTACCTGTAATGCATTGCTTCTAAGCTCTGTCTAGACTCCCAAAGCAAAGACACAAACTTGACTGAGAGTATTAATTTATTGGTTGATTGATTTTTAACACTAACAGTTTAATATACAATCAAAGTTCCAAGCAAAAATGCAATCAAAGGAGCATAGGCAAGAAAAAGAGTGGGGGAAGTCATATAGCTGAAGCACTGTAGGCCTCTGAATCAATATGTTTTTTTTTTCTTTTTGCTTAGAAAACAAGATTTCTGTGTTGTGTGTTCTTGCTGCAGAAAACCATATTTTCTGTGCAAGAAAATTGCTTTTTGTGCTTAGAGAATGCCATTTTCTGAGATAATAATAATAGCAATAGCAATAATAACAATAATAGTAATAATAACTCATGTCTTTTCTTTTCTACAGAATAACTCCCAAACTGTGAAGATTCTCATCCTTCCATTATTATCCTTACCAAGGTTTCCTGATATTCATAAAACTCCTTTTTCATTTGCAGTTTGAATATTTGATTCTTTCCATCCCTAAAAAACAAAAAACATGCAATGGCTAATTGAGTGAATAGTAATATCTACTTTAATTCATAATATTAGTATGCATATCAAGATCTATTTTTATACTACTGCATTTTTTTTTAAAAAAAGCATCTTTTCCTGAAAATGGTATGGGGAGGCGGGATAAATAGTTTGTATTCTATTAATAACCTTTTGTATAATCTCTATACTAGTATCTGTTGTCATTGTTGTTTTGTGCCTTCAAATTGTTCCAACTTATGGAGACCCCAAGGCAAAATTATCCCAGGTAATTATCACAGGCAAGAATTGGCCAGAGAGGATTTGTCATTGACCTCATCTGAGCCTAAGAAGTAGGGCTTATCGAGGGCTATTCACCAGGTTTCTATGGACAAATGGGGATGGGCACCTGGCTTACCAGCTTCCTAGTCCAGGACCTAAACCACTCCATCATATTGGCTCTCTCTCTCTTTAAATCTATATCTGTTATTAATTTTATTAGATATTTTGAGTATTAGTTCTAGAAGGAGAGTAGGGATGTAATTCTTCACAAAATTTCTTCTCAAAGGTAGTAATAAGTAATTTCAGCAATTTTCTTCTCACTGTGGGAAAGTCTTCAAAAACCACACAGTTTTCAAATACTATTTCCAGCTCAAGATATATTCTGTGTAAAACTCAAATGTATTTGTTTTGTGCAGAAAACAGCATTTTCTGTGCAGCCAACAGCATTTTCTGCACAGAAAACAATATTTCAATGCAGAAATCTCAATTCCTGCTCAGAAATTGCTGTTTTCTACACAAATTCTGCTGTTTTCTAGGCAGAATAAATCCCCAATTATATCATCTTCTGCACAGGAATTGATATTTCTGTATTGAGATATTATATTCCACACAAAAAATGTGTCTCCTGCACAGAAAATTCTCTTCTGCAGAAAAAAACCCACATGAAAATTTTGTGCAGAATAAGTCCCAAACTGCAAAGATACTTGTCAGTCCAGGATTCTTCTCGTCAAAGTTTCTCAATACTTAAAAATGTGGTTTTGGACTATCTTTAGAATATTTTTGAATATTCTTTCCATACCCAAAGAAAAGGTAGGATAGAAATTGATCACAACCATAATCATATATGATGTTTAATATTTGTTTAAATATTTGCTTGGCATCACTAATATTGAGGAAATTCCCAGTAGCCTACTGTTCTGGGCTCTAAAAATGTAAATGTTTAAACAATTTTGTACTAGCTGTTCCTTTTGTTCTCTAAATTTTTGTCTAGAATGCCTTCCCCTATTTTATACAACCAAAACCCAGAAACATTACTGGAAAGACAGCATGACTTGGTTGCAGGTCAAGAATTCTCCTCCTCTCTCACTCTCAATTGTACGTTTTGGGGTAATATCCAAGCAAAAGGCAATGGCATCTATTACAAGAACTAATGGATAGACATCTACTTGGTGGATTATATGTAATCAATGCACGTTGATAAATACATATCTTGCTGCATATATTGGAATCTGTAGGTACCTAGTTTGCACAGTCTGATGTAAAGCTATTAAGTGTTATATTTGTGGGTTCTTGATGTTGCTTGCAGCTATGTCTTTGTTTCATACTGTAGTATGTGACTTGGAAGGGAGAGAGAAACATTTGTCTTCTTTCTATCCTTTGGATATTGCCATTTTCTGACAGCTTTATCATTTCGCCTTCCCCTAACAGATTTTTCCCTCAGTTGCTAAACCTGAGCAGTGAATCTGAAGGAAACAGAATTTCTAGTAATACTGTGTTTTATTTCAAAGACAATATGGTTACTATTAGTATTCTTGGTAGTATTAGTATTATTAGTACTTTTGTTTAGATAGTACCACTAAAATCACCATAGCAACTAGGCCAAAAAAAATGTTATACAATTTTGAAGATATTCTTTGGTGATTGAAAAATGTCATGTGAGGATACTGTATAAAAATCTTGTAATTAGACAAATACTATACCTTACTCTCCAGTTGTCTAGAATTCTAGGAAGCTGAAATCTCTTAAAATAATGTGGTTTCAAAGTGATTCTTGGTTGCATCAACAGGAGTATGGTGTCTAGGTCATATGGTGTCACTCTATTCTGCTTTGCTCAGATCTCAACTGGAATGCTGTGTCCAGTTCTGGGCACCTCATTTCAAGAAGGATATTGACAAGCTGGAACTTGTCCAGAGGACAGCGACCAAAATGGTGACAGCTCTGGATTCCATGCCATATGAGAAGTGGCTTAGGGAGATGGGTATGTATAGTCTGCAGAAGAGAAGGTTAAGAGGGGACATGATAGCCATGCTTAAATATTTGAAGCAATGTCATATTGAAGAGGGAGCAGGCTTGTTCTCTACCACTCCAGAGACTAGGACGAGGAGCAATGAATTCAAACTAAGGAAAAGAGATTCTACATACATCTCAGAAAGAACTTCCTGATGGTCAGAGTTGTTCAGGAGTGGAATATACTGCCTCGGAGTGTGGTGGAGTCTCCTTCTTTGGAGGTTTTTAAGCAAAAGCTGGATGGACATCTGTTGGGAGTACTTTGATGTGTGTTCCTGCATGGCAGGGGATTGGACAGGATGGTTCCTGTGGTTTCTTCCAACTCTATTATTCTGTGATTCTGTGGTTCTAGCTCTGTAATGATGTGTTCACTCAATATAAGTACTCTAATAAAGGTTAAAGAAAATCTTAATCTTTTAGTTCATAGTTCTTAAAAATGGAATCAGTTGACTAAATTCAGCTAGAGTAAAGCTATTGAATCAAGTACTGAATACTAAGTCAAGTACTTATGCTAGTCTTGCAAAATCAGTAGGCCTACAGTATATGAAAGTGCACTTAACTGATTAGATGTAAATGAATGTGTGTGTGTGTGTGTGTGTGTATAAACTTTCAATAGAAGTTTGATTAAACTTAGTATTTTTCTTCTCAAAACTGAGGAAGCTATCATTCCAGCAGAATCTACATTTTGTGGCAAAACAATATCAATAAAATCAGTTTCAATCTGACTGTTAAATTGGAAGGTGAAAGATTTTTTTAAAAAAAGTAATGTCAACATTTATTTAGATGCCCTATAAATGGCATGACCCAAAGTTCCTTATGGAACACAACTGAGCTTTCAGTCACTGAATTGGTGATTTTCCTGAAAATATTTCCTCATTGTGGGGAAAGGGACTGTTCTGCATGACATGTACAGTTCTATATATATGGGTGTGAAAAGTATTTTACTCAGGACAAGTAACATTAAAATATACTGTACATGCATATGTACCCCCACAGATGTGAACACATTCATGTGTAAGCCTTTAGAAGACCAGTGTATGTGGCACGTCGGTCTCATGCAGCTTGCTGAGTCTGAAGAGAAGTTCTACAGTTCTGTCTCAACACAAACAGTCTCCCCTCAAGAAGAGTATATATGAGTACATTTGGGATAAACTACATAACCCCAGCTCACTTATATCCTCTGTATTAATCTCTTTTATATATTTCCTTCCTGTTTTACCACAGTCAACAGTTCAGCCAGCCATTTCTCAACAATATAAACCTTTCTATGAATTATTGTGCTTGTATTCCTGTCAGTGTTTATTACACAATTTTTCAGCCACACTCTAAAGAAATCCAAATATTTCATTCCTAAATACAAGCGCATGGTGCATTTCTCAGGAACCAATATGGCTACACAATCCCAAATGAACAAAGCAATCTCCAAATAGTCTCTAAAAATGGAACTCAGGAAGTCCTTTATTTACAGAATCCCTCTCCGGTAAAATACTAAGGTCTAGTTTACATACATGCAGTGAATGTAGCAGTAGAATTCTGTAGTGATACCATGATCTGTAGCACTTCAGGTGTGAGGAGATATAATTTTTGAATCTCTAAAGTATCTAAAATTACAAAATTAAGACGAAATGGCACAGCAGAAGTTAGGAATTCTACCCCTACATGAGCTAGGTAAAAGCATGCATGCCCTGCTTTTGAAGACATTTTACTGTATGGATAAATGCCTATGTTACATGAATGGCTTTGGGGGTTTGTCTACATGCTATTATTACAATAAGGAACCCAGGTTTTTGAATAAGTGAATATATGGGCTGGAATCCTGTTGATGTCTGTACATACGCATAAGTTACAGAAGCAGTAGCGCATTTTTATCTGAGATTGGACACCTGTGTTCATTTCAGGTTTTCAACAGTGGAATTATTCATGTGGTACACTCAGTTGTGAATCCACTATAAATCATATCCACACTGAACTATGACTGAACACACAACAGTTACAATATACACAGTAATGCCATTGGGGAATAGAAATACTATGGCTTTTGAATTCAAAAATATAGCTGTTTTAGTCTGCATCAGTATGCAAAAGGATCTTGTAGCACCTTTGAGGCTAAGTGAGAGAAGAAGTTGGTAGCATAATCTTTCAGAGACTTAAGTCCACTTCATGAGATGAAGTAGACTCAAGTCTATAAAAACTTATGCTACCAACTTTGTTCTCTGAGTCTCAAAAGTACTACAACATCCCTTTGTATGCTAAGGTTGCTAACTGTTGCTACAGTGTGTCTTCAAGTTATTTCTGCCTTATGGCAATCCTAAAATGAACCTATCATGGGGTGTGCTCAGAGCAGGATTTGCCTTTACCCTCCTCTAAGGCTGAAAGAGTGTGCTTGGCCAAGGACACCAATGGATTTCCATGGCCAAGAGAGGATTCCAAACCTGGTCTCCAGAGGACTCTCCAGAATCCTAGTCTGACATCCAAATCACTACATCACACTGGCTCTCAAAATACTACGGTAGTACAGTTTTTTAAGAGCTACCAAAATACTATGGTAGAGCTTCATAAATGGCCAACAGTACATGCAAAACAGAAGGAAGTACCTAACAGAGTACAGTTGCTTTAGCACAGGGAAATTCTAACTCAGATGACCAACCTTGTAATGCTGAGAGGGTTTGGGTTAAGCAATGTGAAACTTTAGGGTTTGCTAAGAGAGAGAGGAGATGAGTGAAAAAAATTCAAAACTAATGGCGATATTATACTTTCCACAATATCCCACACACACACACACACAACAGAGAAAGCAAGGGAGTGATTTGTGGGAGCTTCAGTGGGCAGAGAAAGTACTCTCTGAAAGCTAGATCTAGAGATGACAAAACATATGCCTCTTTGATTCTGTTGGACCTTTCTGGGAAGAAGCTAGTGAGTATTGTGTACCTGGTTGCAACAGTACAAAGAAGATGACAGACCAACTGAAGTCCTCTCAGCCAACCAGGACTTTTATAGGAAGAGAATGAGTAAATGAAATTATCTGTGCAAAATTCCAGATTCAGGAGTGGGATCTGAAAGAGTGATTATAGCTTAAAACGAAAAAAAAAAAAAAAAAAAAGGGCCTTGGCTAGGTAATGATTTCAGGAAGATGTGTCTGAAAACATCCTCTCAGAGCTCTTGGTTGAAGCTTTGATCAGAACCCATACTCAGAGCAATACACCTCTTCAGTTTGGGCTCCTTTCTGTAGCATTTTAGGTGGGAAAGACCTTTAATATTTGCCTAAGTTTGTGCATTTAACCATCTTGCAGTGCCTGAGGATGCAGCAGTGTTTTGCTGACTAAGGGCCTTCTGGACTACACTGTTATAGTGCTATTATTCCATTTCCAACATGCTATGGAATCCCAGGCTTTGCAGTTTAGGGAGGTGCATTTAGAATTCTCAGCCAGAGAGCTCTTTGGTCTCAGTAAGTTAAAAACCCCAGAATTCCATGGGGTGTTGAAAGCAGAATAGTAGCACTATAACAGTGTAGTGTGGAAAGGTCCTAAGGCTCACCTGAGAAAGATTTTTGCAGCATTTTGAGTAGCAAAGAGTGAGAAGTATTGAGCTGATCATCCTGAACTCCAGGGGTTTTTTTTGGGGGGGGGGTAATTACAGAATGTTTTACTGGGAGAGATAGACCCTTTGTCTGAAGGATATTCAAATGTATCCTGGTAGTTTAATCAGTACTCCTGACAGTTAGTGATGGTAGACAACGGAACTATATTCTTTTAGAAATAGGTGCAGCCTATGGTATTTGACCAAAGACTTTCTCTAGCGAGCCCTTTTCTATCCTTAGCCAAAGAATTTCCCTTTTAGACATGCAGACACATGTGTCTTGGCAGGGATAGTGTACAAATATGGCCTTCTTGGGTTTCCTACTAATAAATTATATCCTCCAACTGTCTCTGCTGTCCCACTTTTTACAGCTGTTTTAAAATATCCTGGTTTCTATCTCCTACTATTTCCCCCTTTGTCTTCAGTTTGCTTCAGTTTCTGTTTGCACTCAGCTCAACAGAGGGGAGGGAAGATGAAAAGAGAGGTGGAATCTGGCCCTTCCCTGCAGGATTGGCAAAAGCAAACTGCTACATCCTCTCCTAGCTTCTTTGTTTTTTCTCTTTAATAACTTTTGCCATCTGGACCCTACTTTGGTGCTCCTTAGACACATATGTCCCAGTTTTTATCTGTGAAATGTTGGAGGGTATGATAAATGTGTTCTTGGACAGATTCTCCTCTAATGGTGCTCTTGAGCACATAAAGGTCAGTGCTGAGATCAAGAGAGGTGACTCCAATCACTCCATTTATGTGTTCATTAGTACCCAAAAGAATGTTAGAAAAGCATTCATTTTGGAGTCTTTTATATTTCACTAATCCATTTTATTCCCTCAAAACTAACAGAGATATATTTTCAGCAAGAGCTTGAAAAGATTCTTTTTCATCTATTAAACAGATCCCTGTCACTATAATATTTGTAATTCTGCTCACTTGTTAAATAAATATCTGTTAAAAGAATAAACCTGTCACAAAAAGTTACATCTTGGTATAAGAAATACAATTACGGCATGCAAAAAAGAGTGAGCCAACAGTAAAAATTCTACTCTTCCTGTAAAATTACACAGGATAATGTAGTGGAACTCTATTAAGCCAAACAAGTATGTTGAATCAATGACTTCTCAGAGTGATATACAGGTTGGCATAAACTTTGAGGAGGAAAATAGTACACACAGCTTTAATATAAAGAAATTTTAACTTTTTTTTTAAAAAAAGGACCCAATCTTGCACTGTGTCACTTCAGAGAAGAAAATAAGAATTAAAGGCCATTATGGGGATACAATTCAAAGTCACATGAATTAATCTAACAGTAGGTGTTTATTTTTAAAAAGGAATAATACAAACAATACAGAACAAAATCTGATATAGTTTCTCCTCCTAGAAATTTCCCCATAACTTGTGAAAAAGAACAATTGTATGAGAGAACACATGAACAGGAAGAAGAAAAGTGCAAGGTATCATGGGGAAGCTTATATGTGGAACAGTAGCAACATTTATATTAGGCTTTATTAGGGGTGGGAATAATGTGGACTTCTAGACGTAGACTACAGCTATCAGAAGTCCTCACCACCGGGGGCTGGGTCTTCTATACTTGCTAAAACTAAACAAACACACACCCAAGCAGGAGAGCTAGAGAAAGAACACAAACTTTTCCTAAAAGTGGCCTTCATCTGAAATGCAATTGTCCATCCTGAAGCCTCTGAGAGTTGTATTTGTAAAACAGAAACACAATGCTTCCTTGGGCAAATGAAACCAGCTGAGAATTTGTTTGCAGTCTAGTTTGTACAAAATCACAAATTAAATCCATTTTAAAAGGATGAAAATACAATGACTAAGAAGAGCTATACATTATTTTAAAAATCTACCAAGAATAACAACTAAAAATCAGTCACTCTGGGGTATTCTGGAACTCCAGCAGCTAGAATACTAAACAAGTGAAATGATGAATGTCTGGTAAGTAAGAATATCTGCACTGCTCTCCCAAGGGAGCAGAGACTCATTGGATTTCCACAGATGAGCTTGAATTGTGTTGATTAGTCCAATGTAGAATAGATCCATTCAATCAACTGTTGAATGGTGAGTCAATGCCTAGCTAAATTTCATTGATGTAATGGGTCTACTCAGTACTGAGAAGAGTAGAGTAATAGGAACAGGATTTAAGCCATCTTTCACTATGATTAAAAATGTGGTACATGAATTCATAATTTCAAGAGATTCAAGAAACGCTTAGGAATAAATAGATGTGTTCTTAATGGGAAAAAGGAATTCTCCAAGAGTACAATAGCAAGAAATCTCTCTCTCATGTACATGCTGCTCTTCAGGGCTCCAAATAAATGCAGGAAGTGCTTGTTCACTTTCACTACAGCTTCTGTGTACAAACCAAATATGCTGGTGTCCGTTTACCAGTGAACTCCTTGTGCAAAGATTCCCCTTGTGCCAATCATTCCAGAAAGCTGAGCAGACTGCCTGGAACAATATTTGGATAAAGCATGAACATGAGAACCGGGGCAAGGGAGAGAATCTGGAAAGTAAAAACCCAACCGCACAAAAATGTATCTTTTTTTTAAGGAGTTTTGCCGCTCAAGAAATTTGGCAAGTGAATAACATCCAGAATGCACAATGTGATCCTAAGCTTATTTATGCAGAAGTAAGTACCACTGAAGGTGGCTTCTTCCCAGAGAACTGCATAGCAGTATTATTGGCAGCCATCATCTTTCACAGCTTTTCTTTAAAAAAAAAAAAAGTAGACAAATTGAATAATTATTTGATAGAAATCAGTGGGGGAGTTTTACAACAACGTAACAGAAGTTAAGTAGTAGCAGACACTTCCAATCTTAAAAGAAGTATGTTCGTGAACTCATCTTCCCATTAATTTTGATTCAGGTGTCAAAATCTTGAGTAGAAAACTGGCTCAGAGGAAGGAGGAAAAAGAATCAGTTAAGAAATCTGTGCTGCTGTGTTATATAATCGCAACACAGCTTTGTATAAAGGTGGTTCAATGTATTTGAGCAATAGAGGGCAATGGGTAAGATGAAGAAGCAGTTTAGAAAGTAATGAATGAATGAAAGACAGTGGAGGTTCCAGTATACAAATAAAAGATTTAAGGGTGAGGGGCATTCAAAACACCATGGACTAAATAGCTGAGCTGAATTAGTTCTTCCTGGCTGAGTCTCCTATTATTGTCGTCGTTGTTGTTGTTTTTATTTAGGGTCAATGCATTTTTGAAAATATTAGGCAACTATTCTGCAAATGCCATTTATTTTTTTAAATCCTATATAGCTGTTTACACATGGGTAGCAGTGTTTTAGTTAGCTAGTGTTTAAGCTCATATAATTGGCAAATGCTGACAAAGGAAAGAGGAAGGAATGAGAATTCCACTCTGTGCATCAAAGTAGCCCAGGGAACAAACTGTTTTACATTGACCAATTCAAAGTAAGTCCCATATTGCCAGCAGCATTATACACCAAAGTTCCAATTGCAATTGTGTGAGACCAACCATATGTAAATACTGATGGCCCTAAATTGGAAGACATGTGTGCGTGTGCGTGCGCACGTGTGTGTGTGTGTGTGTGCGCACACGTGTGCGTGTGCGTGTGCGTGTGCTTTCAAGTCACTTGTTGATTTATGGTGAGCTCATGAATTTCATAGGGTTTTCTCAGACAATGAATATTCAGAGGTAGTTTTGCCAGTTCCTTCCTCTGAAATTTAGCCTACAGCACCTGGTATTCATCGTCCATCTCCCATCCATGTACTAAATAGAACTAAACCTGCTTAGCTTCCTAAACCAGACAGAATCTGGTACCTTTAGGATATTTAGGTTGTAAATATCCTAGGTACATTGGAAGATATGTATGAGTTGGTACACCCCCCTTTGCATCAAAAAATATACACAAATAGTTCAGTCAAAATCAGTTTAATCTCTGCATTTAGATATTACTGTACATTCAGAACTACCTTTAGATTTGCCTACAGATTACCATTAGGCACACATTTCAATAGAACACTGTGAAGCTTCTTTCTTCTCAAATCACGCCAAGTGAGAACTTATTTTAAATGTTTAATATTTTCAATAAAATTGTAGACATGCTGCTACATATTATTTCAAGCAAAATTTTAGATTAAAAGAAAGAGGGCTAGTTAAAGGAGTTTCCAAGAACTTTACCTTCATGTTGATTAACAAAATATAACATCAGTCTATATACCGATCTACCTATGGAGGTTTCACATGTTCCTGCATTTTTGTTTCAAGAAATACTCTTTGAGAGTGTATGCAACTCCCAGAATATCTAATGAAGAGGCAAGCTAAAAGTCTATGCATCATTGCTTCTTTGGGACAAACTAATACTTGAATGAAAATTTGAACTTTGTGTTCTTTGCAACATACACGCATTGCATTAAACTTCATAGAAGAGCAGCAGAAGAGGAATACAAGAAAAAAAATCAGAACAGTATATTTTCTGATCAAAGTCCAACTAACTAGCCATTGCATTGAGTCTTCTATCATACAAAACACAAAAGGAAGCAAGAATGCACATGAAAATTCTTGAATGTCGGACCAACATGTAAAACTGGACTATATGAAATAAAGAGGAAATGTCTATTCAGTGAAGCTAGAAAAATGATCCTGATCAGCAAAACACATTATTATGAATAATGCATTATGCCTTTGACAAATTATATTATACTTTCCCTCTTGTGGCTGACATAATAAGATGCATAGGTTTGGATTTGCCCTAATAAGTTATGTGAAGAAATGGCAATACATTATTTTATTTTAATACCATTTATCATAAACTATATTCTTCCTGTCTAAATATGCAAATGCATGCTAAAATGCAGATATATAAAATAAGAGTACAACATTTATTGATGGTCAGAACAGAATCTCACGTGTTCCTGAAAGAAGATCAAAAGCACTGACAAGATTGTCAAGTAGATCTCTACCTAATAGAGAAATTCAGTGATGTTTCAGGACGTTGCTGAGACATTTTAAATTTAAAGGAATTAAGTATGGTCTAGGGAAGTTTTAGTTGGAAAGGAAAACAAATCATGAAGACAGCCTATCTTATTTCAGAATGTGCAAGAGAGCCCTTTCAGATGTGTCACATATAAAAAAAAATCATAAAGACTGTACACCTGACCCAACCATATGAACAGGCATATACATCGAGCAAGATAAATGCAGAATAATAGATATGTCCATTGCCTTCTTCTTTTTGCATGGCAGATGTAGGTGGCCTGCAAATCTTTCAGTGCATCTCTTGGTGTCCCTTTGACATTTGCCATTTCTTTCTGCTTCTTAAGGAGAGGGACATACTGGTTACAAATTCAGACTTATCAGTGAAATATACTCTATTCTAGAAAATAAAATTGGTGCCCTCTCAAGAGCTCTTGGTGGCAGCTCTTTACTTGCCTACAGATAGCCTCTCAATCTCAGACAGCTACTTACCTAGAGAGGACACACACAAGGATGGGGAGACAGGTACAAGACCTTGCCACAAATCCAGATGTCTGCTATGTCCACACAAATACTTGGGAAATGTTATCACAGGACCTAGTCAAGTCACCAACAATATTAGACATACTTTCACTTGCTCATCCTTTAATATGATATATGCCATCCTTTGTCAACAATACCCCTTAGCACTCTACAATGGACTAATAGATCTGGAGATAATTGGACATATATCAGACAATTAGGGATAGGAGCATAGGGGGAAAATAACCAGTTGCAAAATACTTCAACCTTCCTGGACATTTCATCTCGGACCTCAGAGCAGCAGTCCTTTTTTAAAAAAATCTTCAAAGGTCGATGGGAAAGAGAAACAGCAAAATTGAGATATATCCACAAGCTCCAGAACATCAATCATGGACTGAACAAAGACAGTGGTTTCCCAGCCCACTACATATATTATCATTAATTAACACCTCATCCTCAAGAGAGCTTTCATTCCTACTTTATCACATCTGCCTTGTGGTTCTCAGCCAGCATCATGCTATATTTCAAGAATTTCCTCCACCATTCATATTGTTATCTACTTATCTTGGCTTTAGACAATATCCTTCCTCCATATTTTATCCTTCATCACCAAACCCACAAGTTTTGTATTTCTATTGCTATTCACACACAACACATTCATTCGTGAATATAAATGTTTGTCTATAGTCATTTCACTGCAAGCCTATGATGAAGTAGATTCAGTCCATGGAACTTGTGTTACCAACTTCCTTTTCGAAGTTCAGCTCAAAGATGCTAATTCATCCTTTTGCATACTGGCTTCAGAGGCCTTTCTCAAATACTCTTGAAAGAAACTATGAGGTGTATCCTATAACTACTCTTTCAGTTCTAGCATTGTTGAGAGAAACCAGAAAGCAGGCAACTAGAGTGGCAAAAGACCTCCACATTCAATGAAACTTGCTTTGACATACACGGAATGAAAAAGCTCCAAAGGTCTTCGTTACCTTTGTGGAGAGGGTACCAACCACTCACTCAGAAAGCAGGAGAAAAGACATTTTTGGAGCATCACTCCTGAGTAAGTTAGCTTCTTAAAAACAGTCAGTGGAGTAGACGTTTCAGTGGGTTATAAAGGGCCCATTTGCAGATGGATTATGCCAATGAGGAAATAAGGTTCTTGATGGTAAATAGATACCTTATTTCCAGTGTTTAAACTGCAACTACAATTCAATTTCAATTTTATAGCATTAGCACAAAGGCATGCAATACAACACAATAAATACATTCCACATTAATTTGAAACACATTGGATGGCATCTTGTTCAGTAGTTAAAAGATCATAAACCAGACTTAGTACTGACTTAAGTCTGGTTTAAGCCAGACTTAAGCCAGTCAGAAGTCTGAACATGAACCCCCCCACAAAAAAAAAAGCACCACTATATTTTAGACAGGCAACATATCAGTCAAAGGGTTTAAAAGGCACTGTGGGTAGGGGCACTGGGAAATGATATCTGTAGTACTCTCTCTGTTGAGGAATACCTTGCGAAAAGCATTTACAGCATGACCCAAGAGGTCTCTCCAGCTGCTTGCGGATATCATTTTCAAGAACCTCCATCTACAATGCCTCAGAAGCCCTTTGGTTGAGCAATGCCTGTTTGAAAAAGTGTGTGTGTGTGGGGGGGGGGGATTTGGAAGGGTTGGGATGGCATTGTAAGACATACTTCATTGTTCTGGGTACATCTAACGCTGCAGGATCTCAGCCATAATTCCCATACACAGTACATTAAACAATTTATTAAAACAATAAAAAGTGATGATAGTACATAACAGAAATATTTATGAAACCAAATGTGCTTTTCATGATGGAGTTTTTCTTGATCAACATACTGTGAAGAAGTTATAATCTCAGATAGTCTTACCTGCTGATCTGACTTCACATTTTACAGTTAAAGACAGCAAGCAGTAGGAAGTTTAAGTCAGTATTGGGTCCTCCATCTTTTTTTCTTAGTACTATCATTTTGTTTATGTTCCTGGTTTGTCTGATGTGCATCAAGTTTAAATTGACTATTTGACAGCCATACAACTGTCTTAGATTATAGCAGCCCAGGAAAAAAATCAGTATAGCCTCACTAACATCAGTGACTGTCATGGTGTCGAACATTGGGGGTAAATTTGCTTTAAAAATCCTGAGACATAATCACCAAATGAGCCATGAAAATGGGCAACTACCACAGCCCATCTAACCTTGGTGTTTCCTTTAAAAAAAGAAAAAAAAAGAATCCTTCATTTTTGTGAAAGCAAGTTCATTAACAAATAACTCTTTCCTAGCCTCCAGCATGTCTTCAGCACGGTTCACAAAGAGTTCACAAATTTAACAGGCAAAACCCTTTACCTATGTAAAACTTGTCTGACAATTTCCAAGCAGTTTAATATGCTTAGGAATCAAGAATGTGTTATATAGTGTTATGCAGTAAAGTCTTTCTGGACTTCCCAGAAAGTTTAGAGTGTGTACACAAAGATGGCCACTGAGACAACAAGTGATCACCTTAGGGGCCTTTTGTGCAACACAACTATAGCATTATGATTCCACCTTAACTGACATCGTGTAGAAATGTGAAGCAAATATAACGCTGGTTTACAGACTGGGCCAGGGAAGTATTGTTTCCACCCAATAAGGACACTGAAGAGGAAAAACTGATTAAGCAGCTCTCCCATGGGTTCTCACTATACTGCACTTTTCAATTTTAAGGTTTACTTCGGTGAAAACATCAGATTGCATTGCAATTGCATTGCAAGAAACTCTAATCTTCCCAAGCTGCCGGAAATAAAGACGACATTTATTTAGTGGAAGGTTTTCCTTGTTCAGTACTAGACAAACTGGGATAGAGAAGTAAATGATCTGAAAAGACCTTGTCTTATCCCATAAACAAGGTGGCATTTGAAAAACTGCAGGACAGGTTTACTCCATATCCCATTTCCAAGTTTACTACTTCATTGCCAGGAAGTTTGCTTTTTAAGTGTTTGGCGCAGATGGTATATTACTGTCTCTCTGATCACTGTAAAATGGAATCACAACGAGATGTTATCAAATCTTCTCCTAATTTAGCAATCCTATTCCCTTCAGATGCTTTCTGATCACAAAGAACATTTTTTTTTTCTTAAACATTTGGTCCATTACAGACAACTGGTTTATTTTCCTGACTTTATTACTCTGGAAGTTCTGTAAAACTGTAAGAACTTTCTAGCTAAAAATAGAAAAATATCTCATAGTGATATCAAATATTTTCTGGTCAGGACTAATCCCATGCTTGGAAGTCAGACAGAAAATCCAAGTAAAACACAATCTTTTATAGCAATTGCCTCTTATGGGGTCTATATAGCTATCATTTCCCAGTAAATGGACCAGTGCAGGAAATTGTGCTTTTACAACATTCCATACATACACACGTGCGCATGCACACACACACACACACCCACACACACACACATATGAAAGCATTGTGGTTTGCTACTCCACCCACTCTGATCAATCAAACATATTAGATCATAGTATTGCTGGCATTAGTCACCAATCTTTGAGGATTATTTTGTCCCTATATTCCTTGCCAATTTTAGCAAGATGATTAAGTGACCCAGATGACTAGAAAGACTAAAGATGCAAAGAATATTTGAAAACATTAAAAGCTGGTGGAAAAACGTGTTTGGCAAATAAATGCTGATGAGAAGAATCCCAGACTGACAGTTTAGAGGTCAGGACTTAGAATATATAAAATTTCTACATGGTTGTTTTGCCACATTTTCTGCACAGGAAACAGGTTTTTTTTCTTGTGCCGTTTTTTTTCCTACACAGAAGATGCTGTAAGTAACAAAGAAAATGCTGTTTTCTGCACAAAACCATGTGGAAATTTTGTGTAGAATAACTCCCTAACTATAGAATTTTATTTGCAGGAAATACATCTGTGAAGAAATATCATTTTCTGCACAGAAAGTGCTGTGAAAGTGATAGTCACATGTCAGTTTTGTGCAAAATAAGTTTGAAATTGTGAACAATTGTCAAAAACCTCACAATGGGAAGAAAATCCCCAACATTATTAATAGCTTCCTTCAGAAAAAAAAATAGTGAAAAATTACATTCCAAAGATAAACTTGAATCTGGAAACAGGATTAGAGAGAGTATAAATTGTGTGGAAACAAAGATAGGTACCCCAGATATTGGAATGTGGATTGAATTGGATTTGGGAGAGAGAAATGATCACCTGCATACAAATCCTCATTCAGCTATAAGTAGCCTGCCACTATATGTCACTCTAATTTTTTAGTTAAAAATTCATTATCTGTCTTCTCTCTCTCATGCTTTTGAAAGAAGACTGGTGGTGATATCAATATGTACACATGACATGGGCCATTTCTACACTGGATAGTTACAGTGCTATTATTCCACTTTCAACATCGTATGGAATCCTGGGCTTTGCAGTTTAGGGAGGTGCACCAAAGCTTTAATAGACTCTGCCATAGTGTATAACTACTACAGTTTAAAACTATAATTTCTTTTTTTCTTTCCTTCTTGAGAATTAATCAAACATTTGAGACCACCAGAATGTTTCCCTACCCTAAACATCTTATGTCTAAATCAGGTATGGACAACTGTAGCCATCCAAATGTTTTTCAACTACATCTGTAATCACTTGCCATTATCTATGCTGGCTAGGGCTGTTAGGTACTGTCAGTAAAGAAATCCCAAAATATCTAGATGGACACAGTAACTCACACCTGACTTCAATGAAAGAGACTATATTCTGACATTTATGGATACTTTTAACTAGAGTAGAACCACTAACTCAGTGGGATTTACCGAAACGTTGATTCTCCAGCAATGATTGATTCAAAGGGTTTACTCTAGCTGCAACAAACCAGAGTCTGATTTTTTCTTCTTCTTCTGTATATTGCATGATTTGCCTGAACAATGATATGCTTGCAGGGAAATACATTGACAGTTTTTGAGAGACTAGTAAGCAGCTTTCGTATAAATGAGGAAAAAATAATGAACCGCCAAAGAGATGATGGTAGTCAATAATTCAATAAGGTTATCTGTTGTATTTGAATAATTCTATTTATGAGAAAAGGGGAGAGAGTGGGGGAAGGAGAGAGAAGATCAATAAAGTCCAACTTGCTGTTTCCCATGGTCACCAATCTGATGCCTTCAGGAGGCCCATTAGCAGTTAAGAACAACTCCTACCATTATTTCCCAGCAATTTGTATCCTGGAACTGGCTCTGAATCTAGAGTTCATTGTTATATCATGATTAGAATCCATTGATAGCCACCATAAATTTGGCTAATCTCCTCTTGGGACATTTTTGACCTTTCTGCTCATGAAGGACTTCCAAGTGAAGTCCCCCCCCCCGTATGTAGGGAAGTGAAAATCTCCAAGAATTGATTTCCTTCATTTTTCCCATATCACTTACACCTTCTTGTATTCTTTGTTTTGTGTCATGTCTCAAGAATTTGTGTTTGCTTGCACTGAAGCTTGGACAAACCTGTTTTGCATGTTTTCTTTAATATGTGTTCATGACATTTACAGTGTTTATTGGTGATCAGAGTGGAGTGAGCATTATCAACACCATTTCCTAATTACCTAATTTATGCAACTTTTCTTCACTGAACAAGGAATATTTTGTGTGTTTTTCTCAATTATGTACATATTAGTAAGTAAATATTCATTTCCTTCCTTCCTTCTTTCTTTCTTTCCTTGGTTCTTCACATTTTAACATACATTATTCACATTTTAAAATATGTGCATTGTTTTGTGCACACTTTTTTTTTCTCAGAAACAATTTAAGAAATATGCAGACATTTAGAGATTCTTTCAAATATTGGTGTATTACAAACACAGACAGATTTCCCCACTCAAATATATATTGATTTCTGATATACACAGCGATTTTCTATCAGTAAACCCTCTGGAGTTTCTGTCCATTGTCTTGGATAAGGATGAGATGAATCCAGAATTTTCCAGATCTGAATCCCTGAAAGGTTCTGGGAATCCACAAATCTCACAAATCTTGAATTTTTCAAATCTTTTTTTAAAAAGGGGTTTAAAAGCACCTTTTTTAAAAAAAAAAAATTAAACTTTTAAAAACTTTTTTAAAACAGAACTTTATTTTAAAAAACTCTATTTTTTGGTCGGTGGATTTGAAAGATTCAGTTCACCTATTCTTGCACAGGAATTCGGATTCACAAATCTCGAATCCTTGTCAAGGATTCAAGGATTTGGTTGGCCCATCCCTGGTCTTGGTTATCAAGTCTTGCCTTACCCCACCACACAGCTGCCAAAGACAGTTCCTGTCATGTGATCGTGAGAAAGGAGGGATAGCGGAATATCAGAAGGCTGGAAGAGTTGACATCTTCATGGCAGCTACTTTTGAACATTGCTACATTCAGTCCTTCCTTATGGCACAACAAGTATGGCACTATATTTTGAGATGGAGGGAGATTGCTGAGAAGGAAATGGGTTCCCATACTTGAAGAGTGAGGTTGGAGCAGGAGAAAGAAGATCCTAATTCTTTGAACCCCCTTCTTTTCCAGTCAAAAATCATAGGAAGGGAGAAGTTCAGAACCAAGTTGAGTGCTATAAAAAAACACATATAAAAGTGTAAAGGTTAAATCGAAAAGCAACACTGAAACTGACTTTTCTATGTGCGTTTTTTTAAAATAAGTATGAGGTAGGACAAAATGTGCAATTCAAAAGCTGATAGTTATATAGCAGGAAAATATACACGCTCACACTGGAGGTCAGTCATTGGAATGGAAATTTATGGAAGCTTAAGCACACAAAACCTTGCAGAAGTGTTAAAATATACATATTGCAATTACACCTATGGACACTATTGCTCTTTTCTTCTGAATGTTTTTGCCCATCACAATTGTCTAGTCTGACCTGGTTATTCTGTCTCTCATTCCACCTCTAGGGCACAATCTCTGGAACAACCCAGTGAGAGCAGTGGACAAATCAGCATTCATTTTCATGGTATATGTAGTATCAAGAACGTGAAATGACTAATTTAAATAATTTTTTCACACTGTTGACTATTGAGGTTGCGATGAATTGAAATATTGTATATTAATATAAAAGAGTCAGTCAAATGTAATTTTAACTATATTGCCTGTGATAGTGGAGAAGGAGGAGTTATTCTCTGACAGGAATATGCATATAAAGTTTATATCCAAAGGCTTTAGCCTTTTCCTACCTCCATGTTACATGTGTGTCCAACTCTACTGACTTTTTTGTTTCATTATTAAGGGATATAACCCGTCACCCATACATATATATACATACATACATACATACATACATATATATATACACACACACATATTGGTACAAACTGCTTAGATGAAAAACAGTGCTTAGAAATATTTCTCCATTGAATTATTGTGTTCCTGTTGTGCTCTTGCTGTATTCTTGAACATATCTGAAAATGCACATTTTTCTATGGACTCTATTCAAATACGGTAGGGTAGTTTATCAGACCAATCCACTACTCTCCAGGAATGTATTGGTTCCAGAATGTAAATTTTATGTGAACAAGAGGATGTCTGCATTTAAAAAAAAATCAAAAGTGGATTCTTTGGAATTTTCATTTTGATTTTCTTGTGCATTCTTAGCACAGTTGCTACAGCTCAAGACTTCTACATAGCAGGAAATGTGTGTGTGTGTGCATGCACACTTTCAAGTCACCTGTTGATGATGACCTCATGAATTTCATAGGGTTTTCAAGGGCAAGGAATACTCAGAGTTGCTTCTGCAGTTTCCTTCTCTGAAATATAGCCTTCAGCACCTGGTACTCACTGGCAGTCGTGCATCCAAATACTAACCAGGACTGATCCTGTTTAGCTTCCAAAATCAGATGAGATCTGATGTCTTTAGGGTATTTAAGCCATAGCAAGAGTGTGTTGCTTTTAAAAAAGCCTCGTGAACTACATTGGATTCCCAGAAGGGGGGGGGGAAGCACTGACGTTTAATATAATTTTAAAATACAAATATTAATTGGGCTTGGAATCTCTCTATGAAAGATTATTTACTGACTGGCTTTATCAAAAGAAGAGATTAAAATTTCCTTTACCAAGTCTGAAACTATAGCATTGTGCTTTAATCAGGCATCTCTGTGGATTTATCAGAGGGCCAATTTAGAGATATTTTAGCCTTTTCAGAATATTACTGTATACAGTTTTCTGAATTCAGGTTAATCTTTGGGAGCATAATTATCTACAAGGAAATGGAAAAATGGCATATGGAGCTTCTTCTGAAACAATTCTGGACTGTCTTCTTTAACTGTTCATTAACTGAAAAGCACAGAATCTGAGAGGTGCTTTGCAAATAAAAGCAGAAGGTGACTTGCCCAGAAACTGAAACAAAGCTGGGATCTGGCACAGAGATGGAAAGAAATTTTCATCAGCTGAGTGCCTTTTATTTTTGCACATCTATCCAATTTGTGTAAGTATACTGTGACAATAATCTGTGAAACTGGAAGAAAGGGGTGTGCATATCTTTCTATTTTACATGAAAAGGAGAAAGCTACAAAAAGCAAATTCATTTTTTCTTTTTCTGTTTAAAAATGTACATAAGTAAATGTGTTCTATTTGAAAGACATGCACAAATACTCTTAGGTGAATTGCAAGAATGCATAAATTGTTGGTGAGGTATGCCCAAATCCACCAAGCTGGACCTGAGCTTCACTACACTTTCAGGTGACCTCCTTAAAAAGAAAGGTACAATAAAGCAAACCAGACTGCTAGTACAAAATTGGACCAGTCCCCATGCCACATGACTCAGGTTGTGACAGATTGAAAAGCTAAAACAATATATCCCCAGCTTCTACACAAATTGTTGAATATGCAAAACGGGGTGAGTAGGTGAGAAGGTATCCAAAGACAGATTGTCGAGGGAGTGACTAATATCTATGACTTCACTCTTACAAAGGGGAAAGGCCCACCTTTGTCACACACCATCTGGCTCTTCATCAGTGATTCTACAAAGCATGTGCAATGCACATGGGCTTCTTGTGAGAAGACTGGTACATGATGAGGGAAAATGGAAGCTCCCCGCTTCCCCAAACTCTCCAATAGATCTGCAAAACAACCTTCCCTGTAAATCAGGAACCCTTGCTTACCCTATATAGAGGGAAGTCAGGAAACATTATATTTTTTTTAAAAAAAATGTGTATTGAAACAAAGATAGAGTAAAAGATCAATAAAAGTTTTATTGTATATGACCCACAATCCAAAACAGTGTTAAGTGTGTTTTAGATGGATTTATCTCAGTGGCCTTAAGCACACCATTCTGTTTTGTGACAATTCCTGCTTATGGATATCATCAGTTACTATGTGGAATGGTTAAAGCTTGGAAAATATTTTACAAAACAATTTAAACATGCTCACTCATAAATAAGTTCTGCTGAATTCTGTGGCTTGTAATACATTTTATTAAGATTGCTAACCTGTGAAATGCTACTCTGTACCAATGGTGACCATCTGATTGCCAAATTATATAAGTTCTTGCTAAAAATAGACATGGAAGAAGAGCAGGTTAAGGAATATATGATTAATTGGGCCAAGAATTTTGGTCACAATATATCCATGGGTCAATAGGAAAGACTTTGGAAAGAAACTGAAAATATATTTTGCTATGATATTCAAGAAAATCTGTATCAGATGATGATGCACTCATATCTCACACCAGAGAGATTGTCAAAAATGTATAAAGGCATGACAGATAGATGTTGGAAATGTCAAGAACACACTGGAACTTTGTATCATATGTAGTGGACTTGTGAAAGGCTAAGAAGTTTTGGATGGAGATACAGAATATGATTCAAAGAATTTTGAAATGCCAAATAGTTAAGATACCTGAACTATTTTTGTTAGGAATTTGGAGTGATGAGGTTAAAATTGACAAAAAATATCAGAAACTGCTTCAATATATACTGCTGGCTGCAAGACTTGTCTATGCAAAGTATTGGAAGAAAACTGGGATCTCATCAATGACTGAATGGTTTAAAAGACTGATGTCAATTGCAGAGATGGATAAATTGTCTGTCAGACTGAAGAGATCTTCTTATGAGCAATTTATTTCCGATTGGAGATATTTAATAGAATTTTTAATGATAAATGAGAGTGATTTGGTGATTTTAGGGTTTTGAACTTGCCCAATACTGTCTTTTTTTTAAAAAAAAAAAAACTTGTTATAGTATATTATTATCCTGAGAAAGATGCTGAGAAAAAAATTAAATATGATTATAAGTTGTTGCTATAATACGTTTAAGATAGAGTTGATTTGATTAAAGGGAGTAATAATATAGTGGAATTAAAAAACAGTATTTCGATATAGTTAATAATATTCATTTTTGAAATGGAAATTTATGGAATAGAAGAAATTTAGGAAATTTAGAAATTAAAATAATTTGAGAACATAAATAAAAGTAGCAACAAATTTTAAACAGTAGAAAGTAATGAATCTAAGTTAAGTACATTTTCATATCTTGGAGCTGTTTGCAACATGGGTTAGAGCCATATTTAATTAGATGTAGTTTTTGTTGTTGTTGTTTTTATTTTAGTATAATTTGATTATCAGTTTAAGTATGATAGATACGTACACTTTTTTTGTATGTTTTGTGTTATTGCATATGTAGGTCAGTTTGTTGTTTATCTTTATTATATATTGGTTTGGTTTTTTGTTTTTTGTTTTATGTATGTAAAATTTCTAATAAAAAAAAAGATTGCTAACCTAGATGGAAAATTCATTTTACATAAGTAAAAATTTGATCATATAGCAATATAGAAATTGTACACTATCAAAGTGTCAGCTGGTTTGATGGGTTATTGTGTAGTAAATTATCATATGTTATAGTAGATTGGCTACAGGGCGTTGTGCAATATTGGACATAAAATTAGGTATTTATATTTAGTTACACTATGCATATAAATACAGCCCAAATGGCAATTCTATTGATAAAAATGTCCTGATTGGACACAGACATATAGAGCTTGAGAAGAATATTTTGGAGAGAAGTAAGAAACCATACAAGGCCAGAGGAAAATCTATATTCACAGAATCCAGGAGAAAATGAGACCCTGGATAATACTGAGAACAGGTAGTATGAAAAACAGCAGGTGGAATGCAATGCTGGATGACTCATTTATGGGAAATGTATCTGTGCTAGAAGATTATGAGTTTAGAGTATTAAAAATTTAGTGCATTGTTTTGCATATATTTATAGCAGCTTCAGAAGTAGTGAGAGCATAATGTTGGGCTAAGTAAATACAGTTTGCATTCTGTGAGTAGAAATAAATTCCTGGATGCCACTGGAATTCCTTCTGCTCTGTATAAAAATTAATTTGAAATGCGGAGAGAAATATCTATGTGAAGTTCCTACAATTCTCCCTTTCTTTCTACATATATGCAGGCCATTCTGTTTTTCAGGCTTATGCTCCTAGCTGCCACTGCAAATTTTCCCTCTCCCAACCGGAGACTAGTTAAGATGTCTGAAAGCGAAAAGATATTAAGTGTGTAATGACTGATGGTGAACTGAGATATATTTTGTGATGCCTGTTTCAGAAGCTGGATTAAAATGCCAAATTTTCAGATTCAACAGTCAAAGATATGTTTGCTACAAATGTACTAAATTTAATCTCCCATTTATTTGTACGAAAAGGTTAATAACTGTTATCTATTTTGATAGCCCTTCAACCAATGTACCAAGCACCATTCTTCATGTAACATAATAACTAGCATAATTATATTTCAGACCACTGGCTTGGATTTGTAAAATGCAAAGTTTGAGAAATGCAGAGCTTATGCACAGCATTATTCCATGAAATACAGTATGGGCCATCAAACCCGCTTTCTACTCTAGAACATCAGAGGACCACTTGTGAGAATCAAAAGGCCAGCCAGGGTATCAGAGGGCATCTGTGATTTTGCAGTGACTGCATGACTGGATATTGAACCACACACAGTCAGTTTTATTCAGATTGTTATACCACTCCCCACTGGAAGCATTATTTAGCAGTATTTGGGATCGTTTGCATGTTTTCTTTTTTCACTAAAAATCCAGTCATTAAATTTTGGGAGGTGCTAGGGGTTTCAGAGTTCTAAGGGTTACAGTTAACCTACCCAAAGGGCTGCATGTTGCATGTACCGAAAGGTAGTACAGTTCCTAACCTTGGTCTAGATTATAGAGTTAATCAGTTAACTTCCGGGGGCGGGGGAAGATTCTATTGTGATTAATAATGGCAGTAATTAACAATGATGTGCACTTCCCTAATTTTTATATACGTATCTAAATAACACCAGTAAATAACAGGGTGATCTTTATGCATTTTTCTGACTCCAAAGAGCTAGAGATCATGGGAACAATTTTGACCACAAACTTTCTATGTATGGTTTATGAAGGTCTCAGGTCAAGCCCATCCTCAAACAGAACAGAGCGGAAAGGAGAGAAGGTGGCTATATTCTCCACTGACCTTTGCAGGTTGAATGACAGTGATGGTGGTGATGTTCAGAAGAAGAGAGATGGAGTAAGGCTGTGTCAGAACAGCAGGTGGAAAAATCATCTCTCACTATTAAGTTGGGATGTGAGTACATGTGGCCTAACAACGTCAGGAACTATGGCTGCACATGAAGGGAAATGCTTGCTTCCTGCTCCTGATATTGTGAAATATCCTTGTGAACTCTCTCTTATTTGTCATGTGAACAAGCAGTTGTACCTGGGGTCATCTGAAGGGGCATTTGATAAGAAACTATGGTATAATGAGACCCAAACACAGAAACTTGAGTTAAACAAGGGCCACTGTATTTGACCTAAACTATTTAATTAGTGTTGACCTAGAAACAGAGCAAGAGGTGTGAACAACTTGGTAATGGTCCAGCTGAGGCCAGGTGTCACCCCATGACTACTCCTCAGCCTTGTCTTGGGTGAAACACCTCAGCTCCAATGGTGATTCAGATATCTTGGTTGCTCCCCAGCTGGGCATAATTGGAAGGTAACCCAGGGAGCTCCTATCCAAGCTGCAGAACTCTACAAAACTGAGAGCCTGAATCTTCGATTAGCCTCGATCCCCACCCCTAGGGTGTGAAACCCTAAAAAGGGAGGTCCAGAGTCCTACCCTAAGCCAAAAGGGCTGCCAAAGGTGCACACTGTGTCTTATATTCTCCCACCAACCCTGCTACCTGCCAGATGACTGCTTATTTGTTAAAACCACCCTAAGCCAACCATTGTCAAATTCCCAGATATAGCATGGGGCAGTAGAGAAAATTCCTACCTAGCCCCAAAGCATCCAGTAAAACTTACACTGAATTAAGAGCAGGAGGGTGGTCAGTGCTGCAAAGATCCAAAGAGGCATGTGAGAGGGAGAGCAGGCCTTACATAGCCTTTGACTACACTCCCATCATGCATAGCTTCCTGGTAGAAATCAAGTTGGTCTCTCTCATATCAAAGTGCTAACCTTTCCCACAGTATCTCATGGCACGTGATTTCAGGTATGCATTACATATTCAACAGAATTAAGTCAGACATGATAATTTTCTTAGATTATTTCACCTCAGAGGTGGGTTAGAGAACCACATATTCTATCAATCTCTGTGTCTCCTTCAATATAAGTAAAACATTTAAAAGAAGTTTGATTAAAACTTTCCTGAAAAACCAGATCATTGATTGTCTTGGATGTGGGGAATGTCCAAATATGCACTTCTATTGAGCATGAAATAGGAAAGTTTTCAAATTGATTCTCTTACAAATATGGAACATACCTTATTTCCATGGCTAAAGTCATCCTGCAACAGCAGATCTCTGACCTGCAGTACATTTCTGTCTTGCCAGTTATTAAAGCTCCATCTATAATCTATACTACCAGTCCCGCAGGATAGCCTTGGAGAGTTGCTCAGCACTTTGGGAGATGACATGTATCAAGGCAGGCTCTACATCAATACTCACTGTGAATTTATGAAGCAGGATGTCTGTTTCTTATTACAGCTCACACCGAGTCATCCAGCTTGAGTTTCTCTTGGAAAATTGCCTTACCTGCTGTTGTTCAAGCTTTGTCCATAACATTTTTTCTGCAACAGAAGCTATAAAAAGATGGTATTCGCTCCCAATGAAGAATGTATCATCTTTTAAAATAAAGAACTCAGTTTGGGAAAAAATAAAAATCTCACTTTATTAAAGGGCAAAACAACTGTGTGTATGTGTGTGTCTGTCTAGGAACAAACACTTAAAAGTCTGGATTTCAATAGACAATTTTATTCATCTTACTTTTTTGATAAGGCCACATATATCTCTAATGAAGCCTATAGGAAGCCAGCCACACTGGCTACCTTGTGAGGGATTAACTCTGACAATACATCAAAAAAAAAATCTTATGAAACCTCAGTTACTAATTAGACTGCATAAGGAGTGCTTGACAGACAGGACGGCTGTGGGTAATACATTTTGAACATAATTTCTGAGCCCTATCTATCTATCTATCTATCTATCTATCTATCTATCTATCATTTATTTCCGTCTATCATCTATCTCTCTTCAAATATAAATATATATATAGATAGATATAGATATAGATTAGATATAGATATAGATATTGCACAGGCCATAGTCTAGTTGCAGAACACTTGAAGTATGTTACGGTGGTGGTGGTGTGCCTTCAAGTCATTTCCAACTTATGGTGACCTGAAGGCAAACCTATCATGGGGTTATCTGGGGCTGAGAGCATATGACATGCCCAAGGCCACCCAGTGAATTTCCATGGCCAAGCAAAGAATCAAACCCTGGTCTGCATGGATGTAGTCCAACACTCAAACCGCTACACCAAATTGGCTCTCACTAGAAATATAGACTTTATCATTCAGAACTGATTAATTAAATTTTATGAGATGTACCCTCTACTAAATATGCTTATAGGTACAACCTTAGACATATTTTTTTTCTTCCAGAAATGAATCTCTGACACAAAGTGTAATGCAAGTTTGTAACAGGCCTTTATTCTCTTGTGTCCATAACAAAATCCACAATAGGGTCTAACCTGAATGTATATTAGGATCTCAAGTTTCTCCAATGAAGCTGAATAGGCTCAAAATCCAAACAATAGTGTGTGGTTTTTTTTAAAAAAGTTGTATATCCTTGGATGGTTCCATCAATATGAACTTCTTTAAAAACCATTGGTACTACAATTAATTAAGAGCCCAGCTGTCCAAGCAAAGGTATCTAAAAGGAATCTGAACTGAAAATAGGAAAAATAATGATTCATAAAACTGAGCAATTTGAAGAAACAAAACTGAAAAAGCATAGAACAGCAGTGAATGGCCTGTACCAGGTGTTGGACTCCAACTCCCATCCTCTTTGGCCATCACATCTGGGGATGATGTGGCTCAGAATCAGGCATGATCTGGAGGACCATGTTTCCATCTGTGTAGGCTACAGAAATCCCAATAGCATTCAGGAAAACACAAATATTCTACTACTCTCAAACTATCCTATTTACAAGCAATAGTGTACTCATCTCCTCAAAAATTGCTTCAATTTTTCCCGTCTTATATTTCTAGAACAGAGGTAGAAAACATGTGGCCTTCCAGAACCTGTTGAGCTGAAACTCCCAGCTCTCATCTTTGGCTATGCAAGTTAGAAGTTTGCTAGGAGTTGCTGCCTACCATCATCATCAGTACCTTATCACTCTAGAATTTGGATAACAGTACTTGTGAAAGGGATCTAGGAGTCTTGGTAGATCACAAGCTGAACATGAGTCAGCAGTGTGATGTGGCAATCAAGAAAGACAGCATGATTCTTGGTTGCATCAAAAGGAGTATGGTATCTACATAAAGGGAGGTAATGGTACCCCTCTATTGTGCTTTGGTTAGACCTCATTTGGAATAGTGTGTCCAGTTCTGGGCACCTCAATTCAAGAAGGATATCTACAAGCTGGAGTGTGTCCAGCGGAGTGCAATCAAAATGGTGAAGGGTCTGGAAGCCATGCCCTATGAGGAGCAGCTTAGGGAGCTGAGTATGTTTAGTCTGCAGAAGAGGAGGTTAAGAGGGGACAATATACATGTTTAAATATTTGAAGGGATATCATGTCAAAGAGGGAGCGGGCTTGTTTTCTGCTGCTCCAGAGACTAGGACAATGAGCAATGGATTCAAGCTGCAGGAAAGGAGATTCCACCTAAACCTCAGGAAAAACTTCCTGACAGTCAGAACTGTCTGGCAGTGGAATATGCTGCCTCAGAGTGTGGTGGACTCTCCGTCTTTCAAGGTTTTTTAAACAGAGGCTGGATGGCCATCTGTTGGGAATGCTTTGATGTATGTTCCTGCTGCATAGCATAGCAGGGGGTTGGACTGGATAGTCTCTTCCAATTCTATGATTCAATGATTCTAAAATGAACCAATAAATACCAAGATACCCTTACCAATCAATATCCTAACCATTTGTTTTAGGATTTGAAGCTTTAAGATTTATTGCAATTTTTTTTCTTAGTAAGGGAACTATGGGACAGGAGGTCTTGAACTGTAAAAAAGAAAAAAAGAAAGAAAGAGGACTAATCACCAGACCTATAAGCATACGTTATGATTTTCATGCCCATAATAACTAAGACTGAATCCTATACCCACTTGTCTTGAAGGAGGCTTCAGTGCACTCAACAAGATTTACGTCTCCACTGAGACATATAACATTGTACTGTGAATCTCTACAACTTTTTTTGTCTGGAATTTCAAAACTCTCTATATTATGTATTAAGATTGACAGGAGTATTAAATAATAAGGGTGACCTAGCATGCCCATTAATGCCACCCAGTATAAAATTTCATTAAAGAATACAGTGCATTCACAAATTATTTTTATCTGCCAGCAGCAGTATTGCTTCCCCATCCCAATGAAAGAACCACAGGAGCATTATCTGATTCTTTATTGACAGGCCCTCAGTATAATATATTCTGTTGTGAAGGCCTGGAGCAAGAATACAATATTTTAGCAGTTTTATTAGCTGCTTGAAGCCTTTTGTAAAGAAAATACAATCTTCTAGGCAATGGTATACCTCCAGGAGGATTCCACTGCAGGAAAAAGAGGAACATCTGAAAGGTCTCTTTGTTCTTCTTCTCATTAGGGGTGTTCAAAATGGAGGAAATCCATGTGTTCTCTCCTCATTAGTCAATGTCCGTAAAGTAGTCAATGAATGGGTTGGGTCATCAAGTATGAAAGTTAAGCATGGAAGATAGTTTTGTTTAGTGTACATTCTAATTTATCAACTAACAAAAGTATTCAGTATTCTCATTCCCACACATAGTATTAATTCAGCCAGCCTCAGCTTTGAATGGGTTGGAAACCACTTAGTTTTCTTTCCCCGGTCTCTTTTCTCTTTGCCTTTTTTGATAAACAACCATAAGATAACAAGACCAGACAAAGAAAACTGGGTCAAATAAGAGCCACTTTATTTGACTTAACCTATATGAGTTGTGTTGGCCTGGAAATGCAGCATGGGGTGGGGGGACCAACCTGATGTGGGTCCAGCAGAGGCCACATGTCATCCTGTGACTATTTCCTCAGCCTTCTTTTGGGTGAAACATCTCAGCCCCGAGAGGAAACCAATTGCTTGGGTTGCTCCCCAGCCTGGCATAATTGGAATGTAGTCCAGGGAACTCCAACTCAAGCTGTACAGCCATATAAGTGAGACCCTGAATTCCAGGTTAGCCTGAAGTGTAGCCTTCTTCCACACACCTTGGGATGCAAGATCCTAAAGAATGTGTTCCAGGGCCCTACCCTACACCAGAAGGGTGGCAAAAGGTGATAATTGGTTTTATATTCTCTCCTGCTACTTTCCAAGGACAAGGATCTTACTCCCATTCCTCATCAGGCTGGCCAAAAGAGTCCTCATCTCCTTTTGCTAATTTCCCAGGAACAACATATTCCTCTTCTCTGACAAATGAATTCCATACATACTGTAGAGCTCTGGCTGCCAGAAAATTGCACTAGGCTGAGAAAGAAAGTGGCCTCTGCTGCCCCACCCCCACCCCACCCAGGTCATTGCAAAGTTTTGTATTCGCCTCCCAGCAGGCATGAGCAATGCACTTTGGATCACTTGCCCCCCACTACATTTGTCATGGCAAAATGGCAGGAAAGAAAAAAGAGAGAGAGAGAAACTCCAGGCCAACATTCTGTAAGATGAAAATCTTTCAATGCTTGCAAAATCATGGTCTTGCACTTCAGCAAAAACAAGTCAGTCTCATCAAAGTGAATGACTAGAATGTAAGAAGGAGGCCCCAGTGCACTCCTCAAACAAAAGAGGCAACAAACCATTCTACTGGAGGCCTTTTCTTTTCAGCCATTTGGCAGTGGCAACATTGCTCAAACCTATTTCAGCCCTAATATGGAAACTTTGGGTCTGGTGCCCAAAACACCTTACTGTGGTTACAAATCAGGACCCCGCTATCTTGCTTGCAGCTTCTAGGACCTGGAAACTAACAGAGGAAACAGAACAAAGTCAGTGGAGCAGAACAGGTTCATAAATTAAGAGGACACACATACCTCTTTCGAGCAGATGATTTCCAATGGCCAACACACAAGATAGCTTGCAGGCTCAAGCCCATGGCAGATGCAGTAAAGGAAGCCTCAGTCCTAAAAGAATGGATGCCAAACATGCAGGCCCAAGCACTGCAAGACCTTCCAAGTAATTGTCCAGAACTGATAGCTGGTGAGGGGCAAAAAGTCAATGTAACAATAATCCCAGTCAATTCCCCTTTCCCCTAGGCTGCATAAAATGTTACAGAGCACAAAAGGGAAAAGAACCAGATCAGAACACAGTCGCAAACATACCTTCACCTCCACCTCTTTCTGATCAATTTTGGAGCACCTAACACACAGAACCACACCTTGACTATCAAAACCCAAGTCTACAGAGGCCTTGCCAGAAACATCCCCTTTGGCCACCATGACAAATTTGCTAATCTCTAAAGCCCCAATAGAAATAGGAAACACAAGGCATTTTGTCCTATATCAACTTCTCTTTATCACCTTTTCTTCTTATGGAGTTCCTGTGCCTTTAAGAGTAGCAGATTGTTGAACCAATGTAGTTTTACTATACAAAGACTGAAATCCTGCTTGAGGCATCTAAAATACTGACTGATGACTATGCTCAGCCTCATGCCCTCATAACATCTGTAAAAGGGAACAATCCAGTAACATCACTGAAATTACTATAAGGCATGCAACCATCCAGTTGTTGTTGGACTACAAGTCTTACAGCTTTAGCCAGCATAACCAGTAGTAACAAATGATGAGCTGCAGTCCAACAAGACTTTCCTGATCCCTTCCTAATACAAAAATTACTGAGTGAATGTGAGGAAAGTGTTACGTATGTTACAAGAATCTAGTTTGGAGACATTACAGCTTTGAACTAGAACTCCCAGAAATTTTCCTACCACATCACTTCTATAGTGAAATGATTAATGGTTCAGTCCACAATTTTAACTTGGTAAAGCCCCAAAATGTGACGTCAATCGCATCTGTACTGTCACTGGCAGAGCTTAGAACACGAGGTTTGCAGTAGACACTAGTAACTGAATCTGTTTAATTTGTCAGATTGACAGCAGTTAATTCATTGATGAAGATGTCACTGTTTAGCCACACCACGGGATCTGCAGACAATGTAATAAAGGTTGTCACCGGTGACCTTAGAGAAACGTATTTTGTTACTGATACCTTCAGAAGGGACTCTTTTTGTCCTTTTAAAATTGCCTTCCTCCAACCTTGAATATTTCTCTATGTGGGCTGCAAAACTGATAACAATTCCCAAATAGCTGTCTCAGATTCGTGGGTGTCCAGCTTCTGTCAGGTTGAGGAAGGCTTTTCGAAACAGAGGATATCACCTTACAACCTCTTAGTTCCATTTGTCACTCATCTGCATTTCTCTTTTGTTTCCACTCACATCAACACATATACTTCATGTATGCTCAAATGCTGGCTGGCATCCAGTTAGTGAATTATGATGGCATAAGTTGGCCTTCATTTGTCACTGTTATCCAATATTCTGGTCATATCACATGTCAGAATTCTGTTCCAACCATGCAATGACTGAAATCCTGCATCATTCAAAGTTCACAGCATGTCCTCAACACAGTGATTTTCATGTTGTAGAGACCTGGGAGATAGGATGGGAAGGACACCTTCAGCTATTTTCTGGTAGCTGGATATGTTGCATGGTCATCATCTGGTCACAAGGACCTCAGAGATAGCTGCAGGTGCCAGTTGCAGAACATTCAGCTACAAGAAATTAGCTGGAACTGTCCTCTCTTATTCCCTCTGGTCTTTGACAACATGGAAATGGTCATGGGGAGTTTCATTGCTTGCAAGATGAGTTTTTTTTTCTTTTAAATAGCATCAGGAGATTTGGCTATAAAGACATGGCAACATAAGCCAGGTACATTTTCCAGTGTAGGAACTTAGACACTGTATTAGTAAGGAGTAATTTACTTCAGTTATAGGATACTTGCCCACTGCAAGTACATCAGAGGTTAGCTATGGAGACTGGTAAATGATTCAGAAGTGAAGAATTCTTAATCAGATCTTGGGAGCATATGTAAAACATTACTGCCTCCTTTCTACTTTCTCGCTCTCAATCAAAAAGTGTGGTGCGCAAAGATTAGTGGTAGATTCAGCATATTACATGGAGGTGCCAGGGATTTCAAATACAACCTCTTAACACTTGTGGTTTTAATGATCATGTATCTGACAAATTCATCTTTATAGCTAAAAGTGAGTGGATAAGAAGGAGGAAGAAGATGAGTGGATGAAAATGGGAAAGGTGGAGAGATTGGAAGAGAGAGAGCCATGAGAGAAACAAATGGGGGACAGATTTGAGGAAAACTCAATTATTCAAGAGCCCACAACTGAGTGATTTCCTAAAGAACTGCCAAGTAGTTCATTGCAGCTCACCTCAAATAATATTATCTAGTAACTGTACACAATACAGAGAGTCTTCCACCTTTGTGGTGCTTAGGGGTGCAAGGCCCCCATGAAAATGGGAAAAATGCAGAATTCTGAATCTATGAAAGTGGGAGGACCACTGCACAATAATATACAATAGCAACTAGTACAGAATATAATCAACAGAGGAGGGAAGTTACTAAAGAGACATAGAATGCACCTCTCTCCCAAAAAGATTCCAAAGATATTTCTTTTATACAGATCCATGATGGGGACTTGTCTTTCAGGCCTATGATGATATCCTGAAAGAGACAAATAAATAAGTAAATATTTAACATATATGATCAAAAAATTGTTTTATCAGACAAACTAGCCTAGCCTCCACAAGTTGTGATTGACAAGCCAAGTGGCATGTCAATTTCTGTTAATGGGCTCTCGCACTGAACTCTGCCAAAAGTCTGATGATCAGCCTGATGTTGGTGTCCTAAAAAGGCAGTGAAAATAATAGGTTTATACAGCCACCAGCGAGACACCATATGTCGTTATTGTGCTGATATCAGTAGTGAGGGAAAACAAATATTTGAAAATATTTGAAAAATTGTTGAAAACATGTATTTTGAGTGTTGAGCAACCTTGATGAGAAGCATTCTGGACAGACAAGAATCTTTGCAGTTCTGGACTTATTCTGAGCAAAATTTACATGTGGTTGTTTTGTACAGAAGACAGCATTTTCTGCACCAGAAAGAGCATTTTCTGCATGGAAAATATTATTTCAGCACAGAATTATTAATTTCTGCACAGAAAAAATGGTAAAAATAGGCACATGGTTGATTTATATAGAAAATAGCATTTTCTGTACAGGAATTAATATTTCTGTGTTGAAAAAAATATTTTCCATGCAGAAAATGCTGCTTTCTGCACAAAACAATCATGGGCAAATTTTATGCTGAATAAGTCCCAGGTAGTGAATAACCTTTGAAACTGTATGTTTCTTGAAGATTTTCTCACAGTGGGAAGAACATTGCCGATATTACTCCTCACTACCTTCAAGAAAAAAATAGTGGAGAACAGTTGGTGGCGTTGTGTGCCTTCAAGTCATTTCTGACTTACAGTGACCCTAAGGCAAACCTATCATGGGGTTTTCTGGGGGCTGAGACTATGTGATGAGCCCAAGATTACCCAGTGGGTTTCCATGGCCGGTCTCCAGGGTCATAGTCTAACCTTGAAATCACTACACCTAGAATTCAGCTTGACGGGACAAAAGTTATATAAGCATGTGTAAGTCTCTCATTTCTACTCATCTATACCTGAAAATAATTCTTATCCAGCAACCTATAATCCCCTACAATATTTCCTTCTGTATACTTTTCTGTTTCCTTTCTTTCTTTTTCTTTTGATTTCTATTGAAGAATGGAAACAGCAAGAACTGGTGCTGTGTGCTTCTGAGATGTTGCCCCTTTGAGTGCCTAATGCTCTAAGACCTTTGTGTTTACATGCTCTGACCTTTTTGTCAGTTTTCTCGACAAACACATTAGCAGCATCTTAAATGGAGCCAAAGAGTGGTATGGAAGCTGCCATTCCCGTGAATGTTTTCATTTCACTAAAATCTTCTGGCTATGTTCTTTGAGCAAGTGTGTGGTTCTGAAACTACAATTCAAACCGGATGTTAAAGGAAATGTATGTTTTCTCCAACATGCAGGTTTTCCTCCTATAACAGGGTTTCATCATGGCTCATTTTCATATTTAGCCTGTGTTTGTCTTCTGCAACCAGACAGAAAACAAAGATTGCTTAATACAAAAAGAAAACTATGTTCTATAGCAGACATTTTTCACCACCTGACAAGCAAGTCTTTTAAAAATGTGTTTGGGCCAGTATCTTATATGTCACAGACTACAGCCCAATATAGAACAGTGGGAAGAAGATAATTTAGGGTATGAGCATATGTTTAAAACAGGCTGGACACATGGCATCTCCAGATATTGCTTGAAAGGACCTCTCCCTGAAACTCTGAAGATCCATAGTCAGTTAGTGTAGACCAGTAATGCTCATGAATCTGTGGCTCTTTCCACACGGGGGGCGTGAAATGCGAGGAAACGGGATGGCGCACGTGGGAACGGAGCTTACCTCAATCCATCGCTGCGGGGAGCAACGCGTGTTCGCTGCTCTACAGGGCGGCGGTGTCCGGCGGTGTCTGGCGGTGCCCGGCGGTGCCCAAAATGGTGGCTGGTGGCTTCTGGTGGCTCTCTGCCAATCGGAGAAGCAAGCCAGCCGGAAGCCCGCCCCCGGGCAGCTCTGCAGGGACGCACTTGCACGCCCCTGCAATTCCCCACAGGGCGCTGCGATGGGCTAGCACGTGCGTGTTTCATAAAGACCACATGAAATGTGGTCTTTATAAAACATGCGGTGCCACCCCCACGGCCGTGTGAGGGCAGTTTGAGGTGGGGAAACTCCACATTTCTAATTGCCCTAGCGCACCCCACGGTGTAGACGACCTCCGGGTGAGGTCGTCCTACCGTGTTACCCCATGTTTTTCCCTCCGTGTGGAAAGAGCCTATGACTCTTCAGCTGCTACTGGAATAAAACCCTCACAATTGCCATTTTTATGGCAGTATCTAATGAGAACTGGAGTATGAAATATCTGGATGGGATAAAATCTAAGCAATACTGAAACAGATGGATCAATAGCCTTTATATGGCAGCTTTCAATTTTAGCCATTACAAACCCATGACCGAAGGTTTGTCACTCCATTATTCCTAGGATGTGATATTGATCATGGCTTCTCAGGAGTCAGAATACCAAATAAAGCATCTTTATACCTCTGTACACAATTTCTATCCCAGAAACCCCAGGCTGTTTGTATGTATCATATAGATAGCATGTCATCTGCACACATCTTAGCAAATTATGAGAAAAGGAATTAGTTCCCTTTTAAATATAACATTATCAAAACGAATCTTTTTTTAAAAAAAGTCAGTGATGGTGATCTGAGATGATGAACAAAAAGTTTCATGAAAGAGGAATATTTTTTTCAAGAGTTCTGTTGTAAATCAATAACAAGAAGGCTTGCCTAGTTACTTCTCCCTACCCTTATGGAGTGGGAAATGTTATAGGCGTTGAACAGGCTTGCTTTCTAAATAAGTTGGCACTTGTTGAAGTATACCAAGCATGAAAGGAAAAAATGTTGGACTTTTATATTCTCTCTTTGATCCATCAATTTGGCACAAATTTCAAGCTGCCCTCAGTATGGTCATTTACAATTGTCCAGCTGCCACTGTGCCATTGGTTGACAAATTAAATTACTTCTCAATGGTGGTTGACAACCTGCCAGTTTGTTTGGTTCTTCCTCTTCACTCTTCTCCTCACTGATGTTACTGTCCTCCTCCAAATTGTCAAAGGCATCCTGATTTATTTGCAAATTGAATTCATTTACCAAGCCTTTAAGATAATACCTAATTCTCCTAAATTTAAGGTCCACATGCTATAACATCTAACTGTATGGGGCCTAATTGTAGGAACAATGTGGGAACAATTGTAGGAACAACGTGCTAAGGAACAAGCAATTAGATCCAAGGCACAAATACATCTGTCCAGATGTAACGACCACAACAATGGAAGGAGTTCAGATCCCCTACACCTCTTCTACATTGTTCTCTGTTTGTGGCACTGAGAAAATTAGTTGTGCCTACATAGTTTCTATTTGTTACTTAAAACACATCCTGTCTTCCCTACAGGGATCTCACAGCAGCATAAATGGGCATAAGCTTCATGACTTAATAGGAATTTCTAAAATTTCATCAATCCTTTTCAGACATTCTGGTCACCATGACACACTATCTAAAAAAAAAAAAAAATGGAAAATGGAGGATGACAAGTGGAGAAAGTGTATCATATCAACTTTGGAACTATGAATAACTCACTGTTATCTTACCATACTGAAGAAATTTTAGCCACCACAGAGTACTGCCTTCACATAGAAGTTCATGACTTTGCTATCTGCTGTAAAAATGTAAGAATTTATTGAATAAATTCTGTAGCCCTATTCAGACATCAGATCCCCTTTGTACTTAAATGAAGGACAGTAGGATTAAACATGCTTACTTTGCATTCTGACCCATCTTTGTTGCAGAATCCATCACTCAACATGCATTTCAGTGTGAGCATAGATGAAAGGTCATTATTGTATGAAACACCTACAAGCGTAAACACTGTGGATCTTTTCCTACAGGGTCAGTGATAGAGTAGACAGAGCTAGCACATTCACCCCTGCAGTTCCTTGTGTGATTCTAATCATGTACAGAACTTAAACAATGGAAGAGGTGTAATGCTTCTTTGTAATCTTGGCTGGATCGTGATAACTATACATACTCCTCCAACTTCTACAGCAAAGAGTGAGAACAGGCTGAGAATACTTGTTTAATGTATATCATCTATATAATTGAAACAATAAGATCTACATTCAGTCTTATAAATTAGAGCTGAATGGTGATACATGTGTATAGTCTGGGAAGAAAATTAAGCTTTCCACATATTTATCTATATCAGCTATCTGATGTGGGGAATGGGTGAATATTTTTTTGTGCAAGGAACTGAATTTGTGCCCAATGACTATAACTTTTTCTTTCATTCATGGAAATCTTTCAAGGACTGGCAGCTGATGGGTCATGCATCAACACCATTACATGGATAACCACATTGACTAAGACTGATCTTCACCACATAACTGATGTGATGTGGCTGAATCTTTCTTTAAATATAGGTGGGAACATGTGGGTTGTGGTTGCATATGACTGCAGCTAAATTATATCTTTAGTATCTAAATGGAAAATCTCTTGGATCATTGAGAAGTTGGAGCATGTCCACAGGAGGGCGACCAAAATGGTGAAGGGTCTGGAAGCCATGCCCTATGAGGAGTGGCTTAGGGAGCTGGGGATGTTTAGTCTACAGAAGAGAAGATTAAGAGGGGACATGATAACCATGTTCAAATATTTAAAGGGATGTTATGTCGAGGAGGAGCAGACTTGTTTTTCACTGCTCCAGAGACTAGGACAAGGAGCAATGGATTCAAACTGAGGAAAAAGAAATTCCACTTAAACCTCAGGAAGAACTTCCTGATAATCAAAGCTGTTTGGCAGTGGAATATGCTGCCTTGGAGTGTGGTGGAGTCTCCTTCTTTGGAAATTTTTAAGCAGAGACTGGATGGCCATTTGCTGGGAGTGCTTTGATGTGTGTTCCTGCATTGCAGGGATTTGGACTGGATGGCCCCTGTGTTCTCTTTCAACTCTATGATTTTATGATTCTATGACTTCAAAGTTGTGTGCTGTAACAAGCCATATCAGCTACTTCTTTATGGAAATACTTGTGATGAAAAAAGAGTGCAGAACTCCATTTCTGTGCATATTTTAAGTGTGCCCACTATCTCAGCAATCATCAGATAATATTGGTTGAAGCTAAGGCCATTAACTAGTAAGTTTAAATTTTGCTCTCTTAGACTTGTCTAATTCCTCAGACCAGTACCTTTGGCTGTAAATGGAAATTCTATTTGCAGAGCTGTGCCAAATTTGGCTAGAATCAGAATCTTGAACAAATTGCGCTGATTTGGACCAGATTCATTTAATATCCAGTTGGCCCAATTAATTTCAGGGATGAGGAAGCACGATTCAAAGTTCTCTAGACTCTAAAAGAAATCTGGGTATTAAAAATAAAGAAAAAACAGATAGTGTATCTAAACATAAACATATGCGGGAAAAACACTCCAAGGCAGTATAATATGGAGTGGAGGGAGGAGAGCTAAGCACTGCTCACTCACAGCTGTAATAAGCAAGCAGGAGCAAGAATTTTACCAGCAGTTTCCAATCACAATACTTATGAAGAAAGATTGTGAATGGTCACTGAAGTCAAATGTTTCGTGCATCTATTCTTTCAGTACTACCTTGGTTACAGAAACAAAATCAAGGAATCCAAAAGTCAGTAACAGTAAAGCCTTACTCAGTCAGCTAACCGAAGAGACAGAGAGAAATCAAAAGTTTTGTGAGGGCCAATAGTTTTGGTAGCAATTTTAGCAAGCCTGCTTTTCCATTCTTCCATAAGACTTGTAAGGGCAAACGGTGGTGGTAGTGGCATAAACTTAATTTCATTTACACAGATGCAACTGAGAAATTAACAAAGAATGTGTTGCAACATATTAGATCTCTTGGGTTAGAGGTTCAAACACATCAGCTTCTCACAAGCACTAACCCACCAGACTACAAGAAAAATAAATTAACTTGCAGCAGGGTATTGAATGTTCAAGATTACAAAACACATAATAGCCAAATTCTAGATTATCAGGCTACTCTGCCTAATCTGCCTCCTTTTAGATATGATCCTCTGAGTTATATCAAGCTAGTCTAAAAGCTAATGTACCACCATCTAAAAGATAGAAAATCAACCATGATGGTCCTAAAAGAAGGCAAAACAATCTTGAATAATCATGCCAGACTAATCTTATCTCTTTTTATGATAGGGTTACAAGCTTGATAGATGAAGGGAATGCTGTAGATATAGCATATCTTGACCTCAGTAAGGCCTTTGACAAAGTTCCCCATGACATCCTTGCAAAGAAGCTAGTAAAATGTGGGCTGGACAGGGCTACTGTTAGGTGGATTGGTAATTGGTTGACGGACTGAACCCAAAGGGTGATCACCAATGGCTGCTTTTTGTCCTGAAGAGAAGTGACTAGCAGGGTGCCACAGGGTTCTGTCCTGGGCCCAGTGCTATTCAACATCTTTATCAATGACTTGTATAAAGGAGTGGAGGACATGCTGATCAAATTTGCAGATGATATCAAATTGGGAAAGGTTGCTAATACACCAGAGGACAGGATCAAATTTCAAAATTACCTTGACAGATTGGAGAGCTGAGCCAAAGCTAACAAAATGAATTTCAACAGAGAGAAATGTAAAGTCCTACACTTAGGCAGAAAAAAATGGAATGCACAAATATAGAATTGGGGACACGTGGCTGGATAGCAGTATGTGTGAAAGGGACCTAGGAGTCTTGGTAGATCACAAGCTGAACATGAATCAGCAGTGTGACGTGACAGACAAGAAAGCCAACGCGATTCTTGGTTGCATCAATAGGCGTATGGTGTCTAGATCAAGGGAGGTAAGGCATTGGTTAGGCCTCATTTGGAATACTGTGTCCAGTTCTGGGCACCTCAATTGAAAAAGGATATCAAGAAGCTGGAACAGGTCCAGAGGAGAGTGGCCAAAATGGTGAGGGGCCTGGAAGCCATGCCCTATGAGGATAAACTTAGAGAGCTGGGTATGTTTAGTCTGCAGAAGAGAAGGTTAAGAGGGGACATGATAGCCATGTTTAAATATTTGAAGGGATGCTATGTAGAGGAAGGAGCGGGATTGATCTCTGCTGCTCCAGAGACTAGGACAAGGAGCAATGGATTCAAGCTGCAGGAAAGGAGATTCCACTTGAACCTCAGGAAGAACTTCCTGACAGTCAGAGCTATCTGGCAGTGGAATGTGCTGCCTCGGAGTGTGGTAGAGTCTCCTTCTTTGGAGGTTTTTAAGCAGAAGCTGAATGGCCATCTGTTGGGAATGCTTTGATGGCTATTCCTGCATAGCAGGGGGTTGGACTCGATGGCCCATGGGGTCTCTTCCAATTCTATGATTCTATGATTTCTTTAAACTATCATAAATGTGATTAAAGTACAAATTTCTATTTGTGTAGTAGGTAACTTTGACTTAGTACTTGTGTGAAAAGAATTGCTGAATGAGAATGGGAAATGAAGAAGATGCAATGAAAAGAGTTGATGGTTTCCATGTGCTTATATCTGTTTGTGTGGTACTTCCGTATGTTTGTAAAAACCTTTTTTCTTTACTTCTTAAAATACTGTAGTAATTTCCTTTTCACTCTTTTTTTTTCTGTAATGGAGACAGTCTGATAATGCATGGCAGAGAGTCATTCTGTCAGAAAATGTCCTTTTAGGGCTTTCCAACATGTCCATCAAACCTTCCTCTTTTCTGTGTCCCTGTGTAACAAAAACTGAGGGAACTCCTTTCATGCCACTGAAGTTCAAAAGTATCCAGTCAAAATGTTCTTCTGTTAGAAAAGTTTTGTACATTTCAGAATTCAAGGCAAAATAAATTGCATGCTACATCCCTTTTTAACCAGTATTGGGCCATTCTTAGGTGTCTGATCAGTGAAGGCCCAGACATAATCCTGCTTTTAGATGTTCCATATTGCAGGCTACATCTTTAAACAAGAATTTGGGAAACTCCATGAGTTCAAAAAGTATTAGATTGCTCTAGTTGCTTGAAATGCACAGTGGGGTTGTGGGTGAAAAGACAGCAAGCAAGTTAAGGTCAAAGTTTTTTGTGGGGGGAGTGGAGCTGTATCATATTAATCTTTAAAAGCTTATCTATTGAAATACTTTCTTGAGCAAATTCAAGACTTGGAGAGACTGATCAGGAATTAATTTGGGAAAAGGAGGCATTTAAAAGGAAAGCAACCTTAAGAATGAGAAAAATATGTGGGAGAAATTGAGTATTTTGCCTCCTGTTTGGGCACCACTCAGGGATTTCTGGTGATTTTAATTAACCGCAGCAGGCATATCTTCTATTTGTGCTACTGACTCACCTGGAATGCATTTGCACAATCCAAGCATACATAATTCCAACAATAAACAGCAATGCAGTTGTTCTCCAGCTAATGGTTACTTATATTTCATACATAATAACTGGGAGGTATGCTTCTACTAATGCCCAGTGGATATTTATTGCAGTGGAGGAGGCTGGATTAAAGTTTGGTCCTAATGACACACAGTAATTATGATTTGGCTTCTTTCTAAATATTTGGACACATGATTGATTTTTTGAACGAGATGCATGAATCCTCTCCCATAATCGTTACCAGGTAACACCACATAAAATTACATCATTTCACTATTCTGTAATCACATTTTCCTAACTGATGTAAAATGGAAAAATTAAGGTGCCTATTAATAATCTGTTAAATCAATTGAATGTCTGTTTGATCTCTTCTGTGATGAACTGGTTTGTGACAGTTGTAGGGTCACAAGCAAAAGCTGCCCCCTTCTTTTCTCACTTTGTTAAATTGTATTAGGGAGAAGATCAGAATTCTTAAAGAGTAGAAAAGGTGCATGACAGATAAAATCAGAAAAGTTCTCCAAAAAAAAATCCATCTGAAAAACTGGCTCATTGACTAATATTTTAACATAAATAAATGAAGGAAATAATATCTATTGCTATTCTCTCCCCCCCACTTTGTCACCACCACCACCTTTTCTTTCTTTCCACCTTGTACTATCATAGAATCTTAGAGCTGGAAGAGACCACAAGAACCATCTGGTTCAATCCCTGCCCCACAGGAATATACAACTAAAACACCAATGAAAGATGCTCTTCCAAGCTCTCTTTAAAGACCTCCAGAGGTGGAGACCACAATGCTTTGAGGCAGTCTATTTCACTATCAGATAGCGTATCAGACAGTAAAAAAAAAAAATCCTTCTAATGTTTAGGTGGAATCTCTTTTCTTCTAATTTGAATCCATTGGTATGCGTTCTGCTTTCCAGAGCAGCTGAAAACAAGTCTGGTCCATTTCCTACATGACAACCTCAGTCATTCCTCATAACATTTGGTTGCCAGACCTTTGATCATCTTGGTTGCTCTTCTCTGGATATGTTCCCTCTTGTCAGAACCCTCTTTGAACTGTGATACCAAGAACTGGGTACAGTGTTCCAGATGAAGTCTGACTGAAGAAGAACAGAGAAGCACTACTACTTCCCACAATCTGAACAGTATATTCCTGTTGATACAACCCAGGATTTCATTGGGGGTTTTTTGGCTGCTGCATTACATGCTGCATCTCATTCAGTCCTGGAGATTTAAATTCATTCGGAGTAGCTAGGTATACCTTTACTACCCCTTTATTTATTCTGGGCTGTGGTTCCTTTACTGCATGCATTAGTCTATTTTCATCAGTTAGAGCACATTTTCCCTTTTGGGAAAAAACTGAAACAAGGAAAGTATTAAATAATTTGGCCGTTAGTCTGTTCCATTAACATTTCACAATCTTCTCTATACAGTGGCTGTATTACTTCTTTGTTATTTCTCTTGCTCCGAATATATCCCCCAAAATCATTTTTTTAAAAATTCTCTAGTAAGCCTGAGCTTATTCTGAGCTTTATATTTTTTGACTTCCCCCGTGCAAGTATTGTTTGTTTGTTTGTATTCCTTTTTTGGTGGTTTCCTCCTGTTTCTTATAATCTCTTTTATAGCCCTTTAAAGGCTTTTTTTCTTTAAAAAAATAATCAAATTTCACAGATAATTATTTTCATTTTCTAAAATGACTGCTGTCATCAATTTTCACAGATAATTACTTTCTTTTTCTAAAATAGCTGCTCTGAAATTCCAGGTAAATACATTTTTGCTTATGGAGTGGCCAGACGTGCGTTTTCACAGCTAAAGCTAATACACCAGCAGTGCCCCTTCCTGGACTTGTCTGATTTGACCACAGTGGGAAAAAGTTAGACTAGAAAAGCTGGACAAGCTCCCTCTCTCCATTGAAAGGTGAAGACTTTTGTTTTATTTGAACAAATTTTTGGGAACTATTTATAAAGACTAGGTTTTTTTTTTAAAAAAAATGATGTACTGTTTTTGTTTTGCCTTTTCAGTAGTGATATTTGAAATGATTCTTCATCCTCTAAATTCTATAATTCTATAAAATTCTATTGGATACATATTTTAATTATATTTTAGTAGTAAAATATATTCATTTTAATTAAGTTTGAGTCCTATTTCTGGGGGAAAAGTAAACAAAATCCATTATCTACGAACTCTTTCAAGAAACAGAAAGCCTTTAGACATGTTACTGTTCATCATATTTCACTATAGACTTTTTCTCCTAGTTTCCAAAGGTCTCCCATACAGCATATACATTACAATTACCTCCCCCATTCCCCATGCTTTACAGTATAGACCTTGGGGCATCCATGGAGTCTAGAAATAACTTCAGCAGTGCCGATGAGTACAACAAGTCAGCCATTCACTTGCTACTCCAAGTTTTGCATGCTGCCAATCTGTATGCACCAATGATTTATTGAGGAGAAGTGAGTCATTTTCTTTAGGGATTGTGACTGTAGCTACATTTTAGGCTGAGTGAAACTCTTGCCATCTGAACAAAACATTGTGGTTCGTGCAAACAGAAAACCAGAGGTGACATCAACAGCAAATCAAACACAAATGCAAGAAAATATTTGGAATACTTAAAAAATAAGCAGATTTAATTCAAATCAACTTGGGCTATTAAGTAATTATAATACATACATCATAAATTAGTGATAAATACTGGAGGTGGATTTAGGAATACATTCCTAAATAAGAAGCTTGCAGCTATTCTTAGAATTTGCAATTCCTTATTCAATGTTTAAACCAGTTACCAAGGGATTTGGAAGCCTTCATTGCTATGATCATGTACTAAAGAATATATATATATATATGTACATGTGTGTGTGTGCGTGTGTATGTATATAAATATATATATATATATCTCCAGCAATGATTCAATAGATTAAAACCTGTCAGCCTAATATTTGTCCTAAGTATACTGAACAGGAGATGTCATTTAAGAAAATATCTGTGAGGTTAGGCAAGATGAAGGCAAGTAGAACTATCACCTACTTTGACAGGATGAGACATGGACCTGAAACTAGTTCAGCAGACATTATTACAAAGCTCTACATTTATACAAAACCCAAAATTTAAATGGATGGATCTTTATCTATTGTGTTGTCTTCAGGCATAAGGAATTTAGTGCATATTATCCAGCTGCATGCTCTCCTGGTCCCTCTCTTTCCTAGCCCTGCCTAGGAATTGTGTAGAATCCTGCTTAATAAATCTATGCTAATGTTTTGGTGGAGCCTGAAATTAATAGTCAAGGTTCAAATAAGCCTAACAATGAATAAATGAGGCCAAAGTGTTTAAAATGTTGATAAAATACATTACGCTACTGCACTGATCTCCCATGTAAGCAAAGTGACACTCAAGATTTTACAACACTTCTACCATATATGGTGCAAGAAATGCCAGATGTCCAAGTGGGGTTCAGAAAAAGAAGAGGAACAAAGGATCAAACCACAAACGTATGTTGGATAATGGAATGAATTTTAAAAAAATAGAAGAAAATGAACCTATGGTTTATATTACCTTGGAGCGTGGTGGAGTCTCTTTCTTTTGGAGGTTTTTAAGCAGAGGCTGGATGGCCATCTGTCAGGAGTGTTTTGATGTGGATTCCTGCATTGCAAGGGGTTGGACTGGATGGCCCCCATGGTCTCTTCCAACTCTATGATTCTTTGATATTACAACAATGTAAATCATAAGATATGGCTTGCTGTTTTTTATAAAGTGTGTGTCATAGCATTTGACTATCTTATTGCGTAGCCTCTACTCTGGACAAGAAACCACTAGCAGTGTACAATACAGAGGAAAATAATAATTTCTCATTGGGAAGGAGGGCAGGCAGAGGTGAATTCTTATCACTCTGTCTTTACAACTTATATATAGAACATATCATATGGAAAACAAGATTAGAAAAAGGATCAGTGAAAATTTGGGGAAGGATTATCAATAATTTAAGGTATGCAGATGAAACCATATTGCTTGATGAAATAGCAATGACTTGGAATGGCTATTGATGAAAGTGCAACATCAAAGTGCAAAATCAGAAAGAAAACAAACAAGAAAATAAAAGAAGGACCACAGTTGATTTACATAACTTTAATGTGGTTAACAAAGACATTGAAATAGTTCAAGATTATGTATAAACAAGCTCACTCATTAATCAAAATGGAAACTGTAGCCAAGAACACAGCCAAAACTTGGAAGGACAGCTATGAAGGAACTAGAAAATATCCTCAAGTGCAAAGACATACCAGTAAACACCAAAGTCAAAATCATCCAAGCCATAATGTTTCTAAGTTCTACATGTGAGTGTGAAAGCTGGACAGTGAAGAAAATAGAGAGGAAGAAATCAACTTATTTGAAATGTGGTTCTGGCGAAGAATTCTATGGATACCATAGACTGCTAAAAAGACTAGTGAATGGGTGCTAGAGCAAATCAGCCCTGAATTCTCATTAGAAACTAAGATGACTAAATTAAGTCTGTCACATGTTGGACATCTCATGATAAACTAGAAAAGATGATGATGCTGCTCACTAAAGCTCAAGACAACGGGGAAAAAATAGAAAATTACATAACAAATAAATTGATGCATTAAAGGAAGCCATGCAAAAACAAGCAAAAGAATCTCAATTTATTTCAAAGTTAATGCTTCTACATATTGTTATTACTTACAGAATGCTGCACAATAACTTTACCTTTCTTTGGTTATATTTTTGTCCTAAATCAAAATCCAGGATTATTTCTTTGTTATTGTACAAACTTGTTGCCTAATTCATTTTTCTCACATACAAAGGAAATGGTTTTAGCTAATTAGTGATGAATTACAATAGGGAATACATACATTGTTAATACTTATCACATTCATATTATACCCCAATGAATTTATCATGATTAATATTATCAGAAATGCCTAATCTTGCTTAATTGACAAGTGGAATTGGATTTTTGAGACCACGCATGAGGGTTGAAATATGATACCTCTATCTTTTGGGGAAACAATTCTTTTCCATGGAAAACCTTACTGGAAATGAAACAATGCTGATTTAATAAGAGGGTAAACCAACCAAGTATCAGTGTACACATAACTTTATGCACTGAAATGCATGCCTCTCATACTCATATTGGTCTGGAAGGTTAGGATTGTTTGAAAGGCTTTCCAAGATCCATTAGAACTGTGGTGGTTGGAGTGTGTCCTTTCAGATGTTGTTACCTCTTAACACCCAGCATTCTTCATCACTGGCTATGCTGGCAAGGGCTCAAGACAGTCACAGTCTAGCAAAATGTGGAAATGTTGCACTTTGCCCACATCTGTATTAGAATGTCAGCATGCAACCCATCAACTTCAAAGGCAGTTCTTCTAAGAGAACTTCCCACATTTGGCATCTAAATTAAACTCTTCCAGGTAGACTTGTGAATGTTGACAGTGGGTTAGGATGTTGATGTTTGATTTCACAATATTTTACTTCCAAATATCTGAACAAAGGAAAGGCCATTATTTTTTTCCAATGAGCTGGTTACAAGAAGATACCATTTGAGTAAAGAAGTTAAGGAACCCAGCTAAAGAATATCCATCACAGCTCCATCAAGATATATTGTTGTTAAGTAATGTCTGGTTCCGAAGCTATGTATGGATGCATTTACTTAATATCTATGCTAGTAATAGCAAAATAGAAAAAATATGTGCATCTGCACTTGATTGAAATTTGTTCATCCTAGCTGATCAAAATAATAAACTGCCTTGAAATCAGTGTCATTCTACACTAGACTTTTCTAGTGCTACTATTCTACTTTCAACATCCTATGGAATCCTGGCGTTTGCAGTTTAGAGATGGCCTCAGGTCCCTCCCTAAATTGCAAACACCAGGATTCCATAGGATGTTGAAAGTGGAATAATAGCCCTAGAACAGTCTAATGTGGAAATGGCCCAAGTCCCATGACAAACAGTTGAGGGAGTTGTGTATATTAGCTTGGAGAAGAAAAGGTGAAGAGGTGATATGATAACTTGGACTATCTGAAGTGCTGTCATATGAAACATGAGGAAATCTGTCACATGGAATGTAAAGAATTATTTTTCCCTATTCCAAATGGCAGAACCCAAACCAATGAATTCAAATGGTAACAAAATGTTGACTAAATATTAAGAAGCACCTCCTGATGTTAAGATCTGTTTAGTAATGAAATAATCCACCATGGAAAGTGATAGAGTCTTCTTAATTGGAATAATTTAAAATAGGTTTTGGGTGATCGTATCTGTGCTTTACATATGGATTCGTGCATTAATAGGGGTTAGCCTGGATGGTCCTTGGAGTTTCTTCAGAGTCTATGAATCTGTGAATGTTCTCCCGTGTCCTACTTTCTTCATAGCTGCTGCACCTGCAGCCTTTTTCCTCCTGCTGTTACTTCCTATGCTGGTGTAGTTATGCTGGCTTAATAAACCAATGCGATGCTGGCCATTTTTTAAAAAAATAATCTAGGTAACCAAACAAACTCAAAGAGGGGAACTGAAATGGAAAATATTTCCTTGCAACATTCCAGTCAATCAGAGAGACGGAGAGAGAGAGAGAGAGAGAGAGAGATGACACCCCAAGGCTCAAATGCAGAGAAAACATTAAGGCTAAAAGCTAGCAATGCAAAATGCCTTTCCAATGTCCCCAAACATTTTTGGCTCTGATAAAGTAAGCCTTCTTGGCTCTGTGTTGCTGAGAGTTTTATTTTTAGAAATATTTTTCTGGTGGCAATGATAATTTTGAGAATTAGGATGCCAAAGTCACTTTCTTCTCACAAATACGAGGACTTAAGTACATAAAAAATTAATGAAAATAGTTGTCAACTCCTCACAAGCTTTTTCTCCAATCAACTCCTCCTTACTGAAATGGACCTTACACTGTAGGTGACTCCAATGTGACTTTCAAAGGCTGGGTACTGCACAGAGAAACTGTCAAAGATAAAAATAGCACTTGGGTGCCTAATCTCCATTGATAATCAAAGAAAGCTGGGTATTGTTTCACTTCCCTTTCAGATTTAAAATGCAACAATGCAAGTGCTTTTTGAATGATTCTTTCCAGTCTAGTTGGCATCACATTTAAAATCTGTGAGACTTTAAACATTCAGCTAATGGGCAAAATATTGCTTTATTAAAGAAATCCTCAGTGTTTCTGCCTTATTCTTTGTTCTTTTCCTAAATCAAGAAAAACCATTTGTTATCAGGCTGTAGATATTGAATTGTTGCAGGATGTAAGTGGAATGAATGAGGTAAAAATGTTGCTAAAGGCTTTTCTTCCTGAATTATGCAGAGGCATTGCAGATTTCACAAATGAGGCAAAATTGTACATATGCAATGAATGGAACAATTTTGCAGTCTGGTCATATTTACTTGAAAGTAAGTCAAAGTTCGGTTTTACTTCCAAGCAACGAGAAGAAGCTAATTGTGTTTTGGCACCTATGAAACAGCCTCCATCAGCAGAACAGATTTCTCCCCATATTCCCCAAAAACTCCCTAATCTGGCTCAAAGGATTTGAGAACCCTCTTCAAGAAATGTTTAAGGTGCATTAGGTGACTGCAGGGTAATGGAGATAAATGAAAGTTTCACTACAAACAAATGTCCTACATTGTATTTTGTGTTGCCTGTAGTGCTTAGTGTTACAAGTTTTCCCCAATACATGTCCATGTTGCCTTGGCCCTACTTTTTTTTAAAAAAAATCCTAACCGGTGCCTATGCTCTTTGGATATTTTTTGTTACTCAAAATGGCCCATGCTCTTTGAGTATTCTTTTTGGTGTAGATGAAGAATACTCTGGTTCTAAGTGTGTTGGCCCCATTTGGAGGTGAGTAGTAAAACTGGAATTATCAGTGGATTCAGGAAATACAAGACCACTACTATTGACCTTAGTACTAAAGCAAAAAACATACTGCTAACCCTATTGCTAACACTCAGGGCCATTCTGCACTACGTAACTATTGCACTATAATTCCACATTAACTGCCATGGTTCTGTTCTATGGAATCATGGGATTTGCAGTTTAGGGAGGGATATTTAGAATTTTCAGCCAAAGAGCTCCAACACCTCCCAAGACTACAAACCCCAGGAATCCATAGGAGGTAGCCATGGCAGTTAAAGTGGAATCATAGTGCAATAGTTATGTAGTGTGGTAAGGCCCTCAGAGGCCTAAATCCTATTTGGTACTTGGGACTAAAGTAAACTCATTGAACTGATTGTTGAGTAAGGAATCAACACGTCAGTAAATAGCATTGACTCAGTAAGTTTACTTAGTTGAGGCTAGCAGTAGAATTCAGGTCAGCATATGTGAATTCCAGTAGATTTGTAGAATACTCTGGAACTCACTTAATACTCATTCTTTTTTTCTTTTTTTTTCTTTTTTTTAAAAAGAAGGAAATCCTAGTGCATGAAGGTTTACCTTCTAATGTATTAGGAAGGATACACATATTTAAAATAAGCAAATAATCCTATTTGGGCAATGTGCTCTCCAGCCCAGATTCAGGTATATTTAAATCCATTTCAGAAAAATATTTCAGAAAATCATAATTCTTAATGAATGTGTTATGTTACTGAACCAAGGGCATCAAGTCAGTCATTAAAAATATACAAGTCTCGAGTAAAGTCAGTGCATCATTTATGGCCGAGTTGAGTCTGAGTCAAGTCACTGAAGCGACTTAAGTCTGACTTGAGTCCCAGTCTATCGACTCAAGTCTACGTCACTGGAATATGGCACTTCAGACAAAAATATCCAGCCATTTCCATAAAGGAATGTATACATATGTGAAACAAACATGTACGAACAAGATTCTTAAGACTGGGAACAGTTGTACCTGTTGAGTTTGAAAATTATAACTTACTCTAGATGAGGAGGGAATAGAAATGTGTGTTCTGGCTCAGTTCTTTCAATCATGTTCCTGTTATTTGACCCCACCAACATTGTACACATGTTTGAAGCATATTTGAAGGTAACCACTATTTCCTAGAGTTTTAGTTTCTAGGGCTGCAATAGGCTTTCCAGTTTGTGAAGGGCGAAAGGGCTAGGTCAAAACCCAGTGGAGGAGCTAGGGCTCATGTGTCCCCACTCTCCCTTCCTAGGAATATAATCTAGAATACATGAGCCACACTTCATATAATCCTAGCTGTACATCATGCATGTTACAGTTCAGTCCAGGGCATACATACTATTACTCTGTCTCACACTAACTATAACAATTTTGAACGTACAACATTTGTATCCCTTGTTTGTCTGCATATTCAGAACTAATCTGTCTACAGCTAGAGAAGGGTGAACTCCTTAGCTCAATTTAGATTCATCCTAGCAATTAAGAACAAAATTTAAAAAATGCTTGAGGGGGAAAAATCCCTAGGACTTCTAAATTGGCTTGTAACTGCTGACCCTCTGGAAGCTCCCTTATCCCAAATTCCCTTATCCATCATTAAGACAGGTATGTCCATGCAATAGGGGCATCTTCAGCTGCTTTTCCTCCCTCCCCATAGACACACTTTCTCTTCTTCCTCCCCTTCACTGCTTTCAGGGACTGTGACAATGACAGAACAACAAAGGGATAGAAAAAAGTCTAGATTTGGATAAAGTCATCAGGTTTGTTTTCTTCCACATTCAGTTTATTGCAAATTCAGGGTCCTTGTATTCAGAGATTCCAGTTGTTTCTACCACATTTATGAAGATAGTTGCAGATTTTGGTACACTCTTTTCAAAACTGAACAGGATTTTCAATTATCTGTGCCAGCCAATTTCAGTACACATTGCTTTTCTGAGTAAGGCAAGGATCAGGTTGTACCAGTATGACATGTAACTTTGAAAGATGAGGTACCTATCAGAAAGCAAGAGGTAGCATCCCTAATTCAACTCCAGTAATATGGCCAAACAAAGGGATTTAAAGGCAGACTTTTAAGACCTAAGTGCTCAAAGCACTCTGCCTGGATGAATAAATCTGCCCGTTTTGCTTTCTCATTCATTCATTGTTTGTTTTTGCTTTTCAGTCTAGTAATTTCTGTCATATTTATGACAAAAACTCTGCTTTTAAAAATGCTCAGATAAAAATGAACTGGATGATATTCTCACATGTATGCATACCTTGGCCTTTTTCTCAGACCATTTCTGCACTAGACTGTTTTAGTGCTATTATTCCACTTTCAACATCCTATAGAATCCTGGGGTTTGCAGTTTAGGGAGGGGTCTTTTTGGTCCCTCCCTAAACTGCAAAGCCCAAGATTCCATAGGATGTTGAAAGTGGAATAATTAGCACTATAACAATCTAGTGCAGAAATGGCCTCAGTCTTCCTTGTACCTCACTTTTAATTGCATTGAACAGTAAGGTCAGGATGCTCACAGTACTGTGGGAAATTTTGCTCCAGCTGGCATGCTCTCCTTCTTCCATTCTCTACATTTTCTCCAAATGGACACTTCCCAAGAGAGTCACACAATCTTCTGACCATGGGGGCCTGGGACTCTGAACTGGATAGAGGCAGAAGCAATTCTCAGAAGCAGGTATTTTGTAGCTTCAAAGAGAGAAGCAAAATGGCACTCCTTTTCTTTTATTTCCCTTGTTCCCAGTTAGCTCATGGCCATGGAGTGTGTTGTGGCCAATTTTTTTTTATTTTGCATCTTTGCCTGATGAAGAAACCTGTGAACTTCAAAAGCTAGTGTGACATATTTTGTGCTTGTTTCGTTAGCCTAATAAAAGTATCACTATAATATGGACTCTGAGTTTTGTTCTATAGTCAACCCAGGCACCCTTGAAATTTCTTTTCTTAGGGCTTCCTTCATGCTATTGTCTCCTAGGAAAAAAGTCTATTTTTCAACCCTGTAAGAGTCAAGCCAGATCTCAGTGATAAGTCTCCTCCCTTCAATTTCTGCATCAGTAAGGAAATAAAAAAGAAAAGTCATGTGAAAAATACAAATTTCTTTCTTTACAGAGGTCCCCCTAACATGATTGTGATTGCATGCAGGTTTCCTCCATGATGTTATCTTTGTACATATTTTTGAGTCAAATTTGTAGAACTGCAGAATCTCAAAACCAGCTTCATTTCAACACTCATATTAGTCACCCAAAGGGAAAACAAATTGGTATCCCTTAAAATGGGGACTAAGGATAATGTTCTCCACACCTAAAATGCATTCCAAAGATGAACAGGAGGAAGAATTATTGAATTTGTTACTCTACTGGAAAAACTCTATCCTGGGGTCTACAATTTTGATATTAAAATATGATTCAATGTGCCTGAGAGGTCACCCAGATAGGCACATAGACAGCAATGGTCAAACGATTGAAAACCAGGTCAGGCGAGTAAAATCCCCAGTCATGTAGCCCCAGGAGACCTCAAGCTGTTCAAATGCACAATAAGCAAAGGGTCCTCAGCCCCTGAGATGCTGACTTGAGGGGATTAGTGTGTTTGCTCCAAGTTGAGCAAATATCCTCTCAGGCAAGGACCATTTACATGAAGTCACATCACAACCAAATGCAGCTGAAGATCCTGAGACTTTGGCAACACCTTGTAATCTCATCACGCAAAGGAAGTTACCATTATGAAGCTTCTTTTTTGTTGCAACACCCATTGTTCTCCCTGGGAAAGGATTAGCCCACCAGGTACTTTTTCCCCTACAAATAGTCCCAGTTTTTGAGTGGTTCTTTGGATCACTCCTGGTCATCCCAGTAGACCGTTGCTCCATCTGTTCAGTGATCCCCTCAGCTGTCTTCATGCTGAGCCCCACTTCTCCACTGTTTTTCCCGGACCAAGGACTTCAGGACAAGGTGCAGTATTACCCCTGCTACACCCCCTTCAATATTCCCCTATGCAGTTTCCTCTCTTTTGCTTCTTAATAGGTCTTGAGTGAGTGTGTGAGTGATTGCGTTGGTGCATGAGACTTTCATTCAATAAAATCATTTATTGGACATTTTTGTTTGGTTTTTGGCTTGGCCTGACTCTGTAAAAACTGGGTAAAAAGACTCTGCTAGGTTACCCTGCCTCTCGCATTGCTATTGCTTGTGCTCTGGCTAGTTTCCATTCCCCATAATGTGGAGCACATTGAGGTGTCCCCCAAAGGACTCCAGAAATCAGGGTAACAAATTGATCCATATTTCCGTAAGCACTAATGAAAATGAATGAGCATCTATTTTCTTGATTCCATAGGTTTTTTTCACCAGTACTGTCTCCCAAATTGATCTAGTGCATTGGAACAAACTGGAAGGTAGCAATGTGGACTGTAGGAGGAGGAAAACAATAAAATCATGTCTCTCTCCTCTTCATCCAATGAGAAGCTTCTGTTAGACCTTAATTCCCTCTATGATTTGGAATGAGCCCTTACATTCATGAAAAGTCCAGCCTTGACTAGGTTTGGTCCAAACATTAAATTGATATTCAGGGTGCAGAATCCTAAGACCAAAATAGCTTTACCACCTGGAATGCTCTTTTTAAAGTTTGAACTAAAGCCTGCAGTGGATTCACCGTGTCACTGACATTGAAACACCCCTGGGAGAGCAGTATGGGAAACTTGTGTCTGTAACCCACTCTTTCAGTTTATGGATTTCATAGCTTTCTATTAGATGTCTAGCTACAGTGATAAATGTCTTAATTGTCCCCTAAGGCCAAGCTCACATTTAAATCATATGAACTGGGTTTCAGTTTTACCTAGAAATCATTTGTTATGAAGTTAATGGATGAGTATGAGGTCAAACCTCCTACTTGGCTCATTCTAAGACAATTCACATCACTGAAATTTGATAGATATGATTCTTGCTGTGACTACTTGAATCAATGTTACAAAACAGCTGGGCAACAAAAGTTAAAAGATTATAATATCCTGAGTAGATAACTTTATCCTTAGCAATGGAGTACTAGGCAATTCCACACACAGTTTTGGAGTAATTTGAAACCTGGGTTAATGTAATATTGCAGACCGTAGAACATTAATGCAAATGACTGAGTTACAATGCTGGACACATTGCCTTCGGCAGATGTATTAATATTCGCAGCAAGAATGTTACAAACAGAACTGCACACTAATAACAAATTTTCACACTGCAGTCTGCAACCATGTGATATAGGTCATCCTTCAGTTTTAATTTGCATCATCATCTTTCTAAACTTAAATTGACTAGTATTAGGCCCAATTTACATGAGAACTATGTAAGCCATTCTCAGATTTTCTTTGAAATGAGTTCAAAATGTTGCTGTACAAGAGCTCGTTAGCTTGGACTTGCACAATCAAGATGGCTTGCAGTTTCTCAAGTGACTTTTTAAATAACTTAATAGATAGCAATTTTTTTTGTAAATACGCAAATCTTTGTCTTGCTTCTTTTTCAACAAACCACTAATGCAAGATTTCACAGATGGTACTCAAATCACTCGTGTGTCTGCAGAATGGAATTTCATTAATGTTATTTCAGTAAATTTGGATGGGGAATGAGGAAGAGAAATGTCAAATTCTTCTCAACTTTCCCCTTTTCATATCTACAAGTATCTGCTGATTTTAAAATTGATTGTTAAAGTTATTTATTTAATTTATATCTCACCTTTCGTTCAGTATGAGATTCATGGTAGCTTTTTTCTCTTTTTCGTAGCCATCAAAACACAGTTTTCAAAGCCTACCAAACAACAACAGATAGCAATAACAATAGCAGAACCCACAAAACAGGCAATAATAGCAATAGCCAACAACATCACTAATACCTAGTATAAGGTTAAAGTCTAACTAACCAAAGAGAGAGAGAGAGAGAGAGAGATACATGCACATACACATGCATACACATATACATATACGTACTTATACATACACATTGCTTGATGCGGTGGGTGTCACAAAACTGGCTTTGCTGCACTTCTAGTACATCTGTTTTCATTTGCTGATTGATTGGTTGATATTATTTATATACTGCTTTCACCTGGTTGTCAATTTAACATCTCAGTTGGGATGAGGTTTCACATGTACAGTCTTACCCCTCCTCAAATGACAAAAATTGCAACAGTAAAAGAACAGACACTCACGCCTTTCACATGATATCTCTGGAGGTTCTGGGATGTCTTGAAGATCAACCCTTACCTGAAAGTACATGTTACTTCTTCAGGAGCAAATCTGTGAAGAGATGAGTCGATGTCCAGGCCAAGAAGACAGGAGTGCTGCTTCTGTTATCCCATTCTACTCTCAAACAGCTGGTTTGATAATAGAGGAAATCTTCACAGAAAAAGATTTGATCTTCCCTTCCTTGGTTCATGTCAGGGGTGATTCTAGTTGCCTCAGCTTCATCCAAGAGCATCCCCTCCTAGAAGCAGATCAGATCTAGAGGAAAAGTAGGTAAGAATGTCTGTGCCAGGAGGTCACAATTCTTCCTTCAGGTCACCTCTGTTAAGATTTATTTAGACTGTAAGCCTATGTTGTCATTTAAGCTGAAGTCCTATACCTGTTTGTCTGGAGTAATCCTGCTCAATGAGACTTACTTTTGAATATTGATACATAGGCTCTTTGTTTTGTACTGCATTTTAGTGTTGTAGGTTTTTTAAAGAATCATTAAAGAAATTATCCTTTCCTCCAGTTCTTCCTTCTAGAAGATTATTTTGAGACAGAATTAGAGAGAGAGTGAACCCTGATGGATCAGATCAAAAGTACTGCAGAAATGTATTTTATTGGACTGAAGGATAAATGTCACTGTACATCACATTATTTGCGTTGCTATGTTTTAAGTTGTTTTAAATTAGTGCTGTTCGAAATGCAATAGGTTATTTAATTGCTTTTAAAATTTTCATTATAATCATTTTAGTTGTACTTTTGTTTGAATTAGTGCGGTGAGCTGCCTTGAATCCCACATTAAGAGAAAAGGGGACTATTAAGTAAATCAATCAATCAATCAATCAATCAATCAATCAAGCCCTCATAGTCCATGCCCTACCTCCAATAATGTTTAGTCAACTATCACTGTAAAGCACACAAACAGCCAGGTAAGTAGTAGGATGTTTAATTTATTTATCATTTCTTTATTAAATTTATAATTTAACATTTTCTTTTTTTTAATTATAATTTTATTAAGTTTCACAGATTAAAAAAACATTCTGTAATTTTACATGAAATATTTCTGATCTTCCACTCTGATCTAGTCTTCATTTCTTGAAATTCATTCCACTTATTACATTTATGTATCACAATATAATGTTTATCTCAAATGTTTGATCATGCATTTCCCTCTCCCATTCCATGTTATGTTGCTGTTATCCCACTGTCATTTCCACAATCATAATACACTCATTTTCACTTGACAGTTCCCAGCTATCACCCATTTCAATTGGCCATTCTGCTTTTCACTAATCGTCTGATTTCAATCTATTCTGATTTCTTTCCTTGCCTCTTTTAGATCTTCTGGTATCTTCTCCTATACTTTTTAAGTCCTCCATCATTTACAACATAAACTCTTAAAATTTCTAAAGTATATCTGTTAATGTATATCTGGCATTCTGAACTGTTATTACTGCGACAGTCACTCATCTTCTTGACCTGGATTCCATTCTGTTAAAAATGTCTTGTTTCCCACTTCTATACTTATGTCCTATTCAACCCCCAATGACCCTTTAATAATATCAAAATGCTTATATTAATGACAATATATCAATCAAATACGTAAGCTTAATTGTTTAAATTCATTGTAATATTGTTCAAGTACAAAACCACTTTGTCTAATTCAGAGCCCTGTGCCTTAATCCACCTCACATTCCCCCCTCCCGTCTGAAACTTTGCTGTTTAAAGATTCTTCTGTATCCTCAACAGCCACTTAAAGTCCGTGGGAGTGAGGATGTTTTGCTTAAATGACCTTCCAGCACAGGCTCGCCAGACTCAACAATCCAAACTCAAAAAAAGATAGGAAACAAGTCTCAAACAGAAGGAGCTAAGAAAAAAAACCCACTGCTCAATAACTGTTGCCTCCCAAAGTAGTCTTCTAAAATGAGAAATCCGGAGTCAAGAAGCCAAAATACCAATCCTCTCAGGTCGACCAAAATAGTAAAATGTGGAAATAAAGTTCAATGTCCAAATGGAGTTTATTAGATCTTGTAAAATCCAATCTTAATCCTTAGTCCAGTTCCGTCCATTTAGCTATTTAGCGTTATCAGACTGTAAATCTCTGTCTCAAATTGCAAGTCAGAAATCATTTTACCATTAATTTAACATTTTCAAACGTATTTTAACTTTATAATTATATTTCTGTTTTTATTTGAATGTTATTGTTCACTACCTTGAGTACCATTTTTGGTAAAAAAAAAAAAAGTGGGATATAAATGTACATTTGCAGAGGACATTGCATTATTTCTGAGTAAGTCTACAAGAAGTTTGGGCAAATTCAACCATCTTTACAAACAGAAAAAGCTGGCTCATGCCATAAGGCCCAACCTATCATACAGAGTTCTTTGTCAGGCTTGTGCTGTGGGAACACACATACAAAGGCCCGCTTTATGAGATCTTGCCCTTTGATTGGGGACCTATACGTCATTGGTGTGAGGCATTTGATTATGAGAGGTCGTTATAACTGCAATAACTTCATTGACCACTTATAAAATGGCCACTTCTATCAAACAATCGCTGCCTGGACTCAGGTTTGATGCTCAATGCCACATACTCTCCAGACAATCACAGGAAGGCCACCCTGTTTGTGAACCAACAAATTCAGAGATAAGGAAGGAAGCCCAGAGACAGAGAAATGGATAATGGCTAGCTTCCTATGCAGTTGTAACTGCTGGGCATTTGTGTTTATGGGAGTGAATGAGTAAACATGACTCTAATAATCTGCTTTGCAGCCTGGCAGCACACTGACTAAGACACTTCTGAGACACTGGAGTTTGGGGCACTGGGGAGTGGTATCTGCAGTGCTTTCCCAGTGTTACTCTGATTTCTGGGGGACACACGAGGGACACCTAAATGCTCTCCAAATTATACAAGCTGGGGAAATTAGTCAAACAGCACAAGTTAGCACTGCGAGAGGCAGGGCAACGGAGCGAGATCTTTTACCCAATGTCTATGGAGTCAGGCCGAGTCAAGGAGCAAACAGAAGTAAATAGTAATTGTTGTTTTTATTAAAATACAATCAAACAAGTATATGCAACACACTCACACAGATAGCTAGAGAAATAAAGGTTGGAGTTAGATAGAAGGATTTTTAGAAGAGGTTTTTGGTATGGGTAATACTATACCTGTCCTGAAGCCCGGGTAGTCTGAAGATATTGTTTGTGGATATGAAGGCTCTCAGTACATGGGACTGAGGAGAAGGCTCACCAAGCAAAGCGGCAGCAAGGCTGGATGGAAGTCGGGAGCGATTCGAGGAAGCTCTCAAAGTCAGAGGTTCTTATAGGGGAAAATGTGGCTGCAGGCTAGTCCGCACTTGGGGAAAACAATGAGTTTCGGGCTGGAGACAAAGCCTCCAAAAGGTCAGAATTTAGCATGATTAAGTCCGAATTGTCAATAGAGTAGACAGTATGCAAACGTGGAGTGCTTGACAGTTGAGTTTTCGGCTTGTCAAGCTGCCAGCTCAGGGCAGGGAGTTCTTTGTAAGTAGCGTGCATACATAATGTGGTACTTGCCCTGAGGACTTCTGAAGCAGCAGGATGGCTATTTCTGGCCTGCCTGTATTAGTCCGGAATATTACAGCGATTAGCGGCCAAGCCTGTATGCAAGCTTGTCCGGGAGCCTCGCAAGCACGTGGGAAGGAATAGGTGAAGAAGGCCAAATTATTGATATCAAAGTGATATCTAATATCCCCCAAGTCCGGGCTAGAAAACTGCGGTAACACCAGTCATAAAGCACATTGAGATGAACAGTTGTGACAGGTCCCTGAGTGATTTCTCTCCAGTTGCTTGTTCTCAGTATGCCCTGCCATTGGCAGACATCATTCCCCAAGTGCCCTGATCCACCACGCCTTCAAAGCTCTTCAGCTGAGGTGCTGCCAGTCTTCAAAGGTAAGGGGTTTTTTGGGGGTGGCATCATGAGACTAAGATTACAGAGCTCCATCATCATAATTGTATTGTCAATACAGGATCTCAGTCAACATATTTTAAGCTGTCTCTTACCTCTTTTTCTTCCACAGAGAAATACGATTGGAAACTGTCTCCTCAACGTATAGGAACATGCATGGAATTGATAGGGAAACGTCAGAAGTCAATCATTTCCTGCTTTTGTCTCCCACATAAATTATTCAATTTTGATTTAAAACAAGAACCCATTCCTTCTGTGAAGGTCTGTGAGAAACAAAATTTACTTGAATGTTTTATTTTGGTAGCTCAGAAGTCATGCTTCACTGCAGCATTGTTGGAGGTGGTAATTATGCGTCATAATAATGGTTTTAATGAATGCCATCATTATATTTGATGAGCTAATCAATAATTTCTCTTGTAGCCATTATAAAGTCATTCAGTATAAAGGCTCTTGATGTCTTCCTACTCAGACCTCAGCTAGACGCCCCTCCAGGTAAGTATTCATTATGTATTTTTAATCATCTATAGAGTATGATGGAGGTTTCACAATTCAAATGAATAACTGTTCATTTCCCTCTTTTATCAATGAAATTACACATTAATGTCTCATTTCCACTGCTTTTCTATACATGGGGTTTCCTCTATCAAGGAACATCATCTCTGAATACCACACACTTTCCAGAAATGGTTCATTGCTACAGGAAAAAAAATGGCATTAATTTTCTGCAGGTAAGATTGCTTAACATCCCCGTTTATGTATTAGACAGGTCAGTAGGACCCAAACCATGGACATTAGTAATTCAGTCCTTAGTTACAACATATTATTAATGCATTTCTCAGGAAGGGAAGTTTTCCATCTGGTTTAAAAGAAAAGGTGGTACAACTACTTCTTAAAAAGTCCTATACCCACTGGATCTTAACAATTATAGACCAGTGTCCCATCTTCCTTTTTTGGGCAAGGTATTCGAGAGAGCACTTGCCTTCCAACTCCAAGTAGTCCTGGATAATACAGGTTTTCTAGATCTGTTTAAAACTGGCTTCAGAGCAGGATATGGGGTTGAGGCAGCTGTGTGATCTTCGTGAATTTTCTTCATTTGAGCACTGACAGAAGAATGTGTCTCTTCTGGTGCTTTTGGACCTTTCAGCAGTGTTCCATACAATCAATCACGGTATCCTTCTGGAATAAAATCATAGAGTCACAAAATCATGGAAGGGGTCTCATAAGCCATCTAGTCCACCCACCTGCTTAATGCTGGATCTCTAGCTATATAATCGCAGGCAGCTATCCAGCTTTTTTTTGAAAGCATCCAGAGAAGCAAACCTTACTGCCTTTCCAAACAATTGATTCCATTGCTAAACCTATCTTACTGTCAAAATGTTCCTTCTAATATTTAATGGAAATCTTTACTCCTGGGGCTTCAAACTATTAGACTTGGTTCTATGTGAACAGTTCAGAAATGCCTGAAGGGTTCATAATGTCTGGAGGGTTTAGAAGTCAGAGGCACGGTGCTCCAGTGGTTCCAGTTCTGTCTCTCAGGTTCTAGGCGGTGGTGCTTAGGGATAGCTGCTCCTCAAACAAGAAGCGGTTATATGGCATACCACAAGGTACCATTCTATCCCTAATACTGTTTAACATCTGCATGAAACTGATGGGATACATCATCTGGAGACGTAGGACAGGAAACTATCATTATGTTGATGCACTCAAGTAAACTTCTGTATGATTTTAATAATAGCCTCAGCTAAGGAGAGTGTGTCTCCTCTGTATGAGTGGCTGGAAGGGGTTATGAGATGGATAAGGAAAAAAGAAACTGAAGCTGAATCCAGACAAGGCAGAGGTGTTTACTGTCAAGGGTCTTAAACTGGACTAGGACATGTGTCAGTCAGTGCTAGATTGTGTTATCCTCTCCCTAAAGAATGTGCTCATAGCTTGAGGGTTCCTCTAGATTCCTCATTGTAAATGATAGCACAGATTGATGCAAATGGCCAGGAGTGTTTAGAATCAGCTTTGGCTGCTATGCTACCTGCAACTTCCTAGATCTGAGGGACCTAAAAACGATAGTAAACACATTGGTAACCTCAAGGCTGGACATCTACAATGTGTTGTACCTTGGACCATTTCTGCACTAAGTTCAGAAGCTTCAATTAGTTCAAAACATGGTTGCTAGATTTGTTACTGGTACACCTAGAAGTGAACATATTACTCCACTATTATAATTGTTCCACTGGCTGACAGTTAGTTTGCAGGCAAAGTATGAAGTGTTGATTGTTACATTCAAAGTCCTACATGGTTTTGGTCCAGGCTATCATGTTTTCTCATATAATCTGCCCTATACACTCAGACCCTCTGAGGGACATTTACTTCAGTCAGCCAAATCTAGTCTGGGAACTGTTACACAGAGGATGTTTTCTTCAGCCAACCCCAGACTGTGGAATGACTTGTTAGAAGACATTTGACATCTAAATATGCTGTCTGATTTTAAAGCAGCATTAAAGAACAGTTTCTTCTAGTGGCTTATCCAGACAATTTTTAAATTTTGAATTTTAAAGTCTGTATTGATTTATTTTAATACATATGTACTAGTTTTATATGTTCTTTTAATATGTATCAGTTTAATATATTTAATATATTCTTTTAGCTGTGTTATGTGTTTAATTTATTGTTGTTTCCCAACTGGAAATGGTAACAATAACAATAGATGATGATGATGATGATGATGATGATGATGATGATGATGATGATGATGATGTCTTTTGGAATGCTCATTTCTTCAGATTTCAAATACAAACAAATAATAAAGACCTACTTCTAATGTAGGTTTATAGGCATACCTCAATTAACAAAGACTTCAGCAAAGAAGCTCCTTTTTACAAAGTCTTTTTATGGCCACCCAGCAGGTTTTTAGCAGCATCGGCGCTGGGAGGATGCTGGTAAAGGGTTGAAAAACACAGACTTGCAACATCGATTTACAACAGTGTGTCTGCAGTAAACAATGTCATCAAGCTTCACCTGGGAAGGTGTTTGTGCCTGCCTACACCAGGCAAGGTAACCAGCAGCTGCCACCAGAAACCTTTACTAAATAAGCATGAACATAAAAGAGAAAAAGTGAGAGCAGATAAGCTGCCTCACTAGCTACCTACAATATGCATAAATTTGCCCCCCAAAATGGAAATCATAAGGAAAGTGAAGGCCTGATAAAAGAAGATAAAATCATCTCCGGGTGTGTGTTGGAAGAAGCTTTCAGGTGATCTTGAGAAGCTTTTTTTTTTTTCTATTTAATGCAAGGTTCACCTGACCTAATTGGTTCATTTCACATATACATACTGTTAGTTTTGAACAAGAAGTCTGTGGAAACATGTCAAAGTGTTTTGTTTTGCCCTGAGTTTAGGAACCTAACTTATTCTTTCCATGATATTTCTGCTTCTGGTACCAAAGTTTCTGTTAAAAAAATTAAAACCCAGGAACCCATCTGTTACTCCGAGGGAGAAACCCTATCCCGGGGTCTACAATTTTGGTATTAAAATATGATTCTGTGCACCAAAGAGGTCCCCCGAAGGGGCACATAGGCGGGCACAGTCGAAAAACCAAAAACCAGGTCCCATATCACGTAGCCCCAGGAAACCTCAAGCTGTGTAAACCCACAATAAACAAAGGGTCCTCAGCCCCGAGATGCTGACTTGCAGGGATTAGCGTATTTGCCCCCGGTCGAGCAAATATCCCATCAGGCAGAGACCAGAAGTCACACCACAAAACACAACTGAAGAACCGGAGACTTTGGCAACACCTAATACTCCCATCACCAAGGAAATTGCCAATGTGAAGCTTCGTGCCCACTGCAACACCCATTGTTCTCCCTGGGAAAGGATTAGTCCTCCAGGTACTTTTTCCCCTACAAATAGTCCCAGCTTTCAAGCACTTCTTTGGATTGCTCCCAGTCACCCCAGCTGCCCATCGCTCCATTTGTCAAGCAATCCCCTCAGCCCTCTCCACGCTGAGCCCCACTTCTTTGCTGCCTTCTCGGACCCAGGACTTCAGGACAAGGTGCAGTATTACCCCAGCAATAACACTTCAATGCTCCCTCTGTCCAATTTCCTCTCTTTTGTTTCTTAATAGCTCTTGGGTGTGTGTGTGAGTGACTGCGTTGCTGCGTGAGATTTTCATTCAATAAAATAATTTATTGGACATTTTTTGTTTGGTTTTTGGCTTGGCCTGACCCTGTAAAAACTGGGTAAAAAGACCCCGCTAGGTTACCCTGCCTCTCCCATTGCTATTGCTGGTGCTCTGGCTACTTTCCATTCCCCATCACGTGGAGCACACTGAGGTGTCCCCCAGGGGACCCCAGAAATCACGGTAACACATCTACTTTGTTAACTGGGATATATCTGAACTGTACTACTGAATCCAGTTCAATTTTTTTTAACAAATAATGCTTAGTGAAATATGTATTAAGCTTCCTCTTCTAGTGTGTGCCAGTGAATATTTTACCAGCCTGACCAGTGTAACTGATTCTGTCTGAGATTCCACACTGGAACTGTGCAATGTAAATCTCTGCATGCACAGTTACACTTTGACAGGGCTACTAAGCTTGTGTTGAATGGCAACACTGTACCACTGAATGCACAAGCAAATGTACACCCAAAGGCATGTGTACCATTTACCACCATGCCCAATTATGCATTGTGCACACATGTACAGATGAAAATGAGGAAGGAAGGGGAGGGAAAAAAGAAATGTGGCAGTATCTTTAAGACTATTTTTATTTTCATACGAGTTTTCATTGATATAAGCCCACTTTTCCAGATACAGTACAGAGTGATAATAAACGCTCAGGAACAAAGCATATCTACACAGTTGTGGGAATGGGATGGTATGTATTAGGATACAGAAAAATGCAATTCATGACCTGTACCATAAATTTTCAAAATGCTGAATAATGTGACATAGGTCTTCCAGATCTCTAGAGTGGTCAGTTACTCTTGATGTGTGAAAGCAATAAATGCGTTTACCAACACTCATTTTCCCAGGATTCAAAACTCTCTCTGAGAAGATTTCTTTTGGTATATGCACAGTAGTGAGCACTTCTGTATTCATATATGCAGTGTATCATGAGGCCATGTACATTCATGTGCATCTCCATTCACATTTGGCACATCATAGGCTATTCTACCTCTGCAACTTTGAATTGAATATGGATGTTCTCTTCAGGCAAAAATGTTCAATTTCTGTAGGAAAACATATATGCATAAAACAACAACAGACTTCCAGACTATGTTCAGTAAGCAGCATGATCCGAAAACCCAGAAAAGACTCCAGCATAGCTGATTTAATCCATACTCATTTTGAAGTGGGTTAGAGCCTGTGAAAACTCATACTAAATAAAACTTGTTAGTCCTTAAAGTGTCACAAGATATTTGGTTGCTTTTGCCAAAAAAAGCAACACATTTTGCCAGGAACTGCCACTAATGATCATATTATGCCGGAATGTACTGGGTAACCAACAAATACAGCAGGCCTTGTCATTAGGCAGAGTGAAGCAGTTACCTTAGACCCTTGATGGTGCGGACAAGGCATTAGTAGCAGTTCCATGGCCATTCCCTTCCATTAAAACTGTGCATTCTAGTAGCTTGTCTTCTACACATTTAATACAGAACAAAAATTCAGAGCCAATTTGCTTAGCTGTTACATGTAGAATGAGAAGGTTGCCATTTTGTCAGCTGACAAAGTATCTTGGGCTGATCCAGCAGGAGGTTCTCCTTGCAACCCTACTTCACTTTGTAATTAGCTCTATCTTTTCAAGATTACTTAGAAAACTTTTAAAGGGAAAGAAGAAAATTGGTTTCTTCCTAACTTACCCAAACAGCTGGCAGAAAAAAGAAGTGCTGGGAAGAATTTCTATGGAGGACCTGGACACTTACAATGTCCATTGGGTCTGGCAATATGGGGAACATGTTCTGCAGTTTCAAAACTCTTTTGTACAGCAGGCTCAGTAGAAAAAACATGTTGAAGAAATATAACCTGGATTCCAGACCATGTATCACTTTTCAGGAAAAGATGTCTGAAAAGATTTCTGCAGCTGTGTACTGCTGCCACCTTGAGGACTGCGTCATACCTGTGTGGGTATTTGTAGAGTGTAAACAAACAGGTGACACCATGCACAGCAAAATGTAAAATGTGTTTTGGTGTTTGGAAAGAATGTTCATACATGAAATGCATAAGTAACTATCACTATGTATTGGTTGTCCAGATGATCATCCTTTCAGGCTGAGGATATGATATGAAAAATGCTTCCTACTCACATAGGAATCTAGGAAGTTGATTAATTTCATGCCCTTACATTAGTGTATTAGTTTTCTGTGATCAGAGTTTTTGTATGGAAGAATAATTAAGCATACATGCTCCTTGATATCTGAAGTATTACAGTCTAGCTGAAGGTGCTGGAGATGGAGACACTATTCTTTTTTTGTAGCCAAGTTAGCCTCTGTGATGTTTTCTTCTGCCAAGGATTTTCCCTTGCTAAAAGCAGCCCCTCAGTTACCAGCCTCAATCCTATTCCATTCCTATTTGCTTGTTTATTTAAAGTATTTCCAATCCACCCTGCATCAGCACAGAGGAGGCTACAATCAATGACATCAGCTTAATCTAAAATAATTCAAACTCTTTAAAAAGAATTCCAAACATATTAAAAATACATATAAACACTTTAACACCTCCAGCAAAACAGAACCTGGAAAATGTTAGTTCAAAAACCAGGGCTTGAATGATTGGATAGTAAGGCAAGTTTTAACTTGGGGCTGGAACAAAGGCAATCTTGCCACTTGCTGGGCTGCCTTGGAGTGTTAAAATTAAGGATGCCACAAATTGAGAAAGACCTCTTCTTTGCCTGTTCTTGGTGAGCTACTCGCAATGGTGGGATACAGATGATAGCCTGCTCTGACTTAACAATTCAGCAGGAATATATAAGAGGTGCATTCTCAACTATCCAAGGTCTAAGCTATTTGGGGCTTGTTTGGAGAGGCAAAACAAAGATATAGGGCTCTAGATTGTTTCTCCATTCCATTCCATTACTGGATTAATCTGTTATTTAAAAAGAAGAAGAAGAAAAGAAAAAAGAAAAATCCACTCTAATATATATTTAAAGTATATTTTCCTTTCCCTCCCTAAATGAATAAAATTTAGATGTGATCCAGAATCCCCTACGGAAATTATGTCTTTATAAGTGGACTTAAGCATGTGGAAATCAGACAGTTAAATAATGTTCGTAGAGGGCTGCTGTTATGTTTCTATGCAACAGAGTCAGCAAAATGTCCATTGCACAATGGGACCAGTGCACAACGGGAGTGACGTGCAACGTAGTCATGCATTACAGGAGTGATACATATTGGGATCAATATGGATTGGGACTGATGCACATTGAGATTAATGTAGAAGGAGCACCAATTCACACTGGACACTTTTGCCATTATTCTGATACATATTGTTGCAATTCACTACCAGGGTTTCTTTTCACTTCTGTTACTGATCAAAATATATAAAAAGCTTGCTGTTGTTGTGTGTCTTCAAGTCATTGCTGACTTATGAAGATCTTATTGTTGTGTGTCTTCAAGTCATTTCTGACTTTAAGATAAACCTGTCACAGGGTTTTCTAGGGTTGAAAGTGCATGAAGCACCCAAAGTCACTCAGTGGGTTTTCATGGCCAAGTGGGGAACTGAACTCTGGTCTCCATGGTTGTAGTCCAATATTCAAGCCACTATACCATGCTGGCTCTCACATAGGATATAAGATATAGGATTCCAAAAAACATTTTCAAAAAATGTACTTAACTGCCCTGAACTGTGTCACAACTTGGGCTGAATAAATTTCTCCTATTTGAATCTGTTCGAGTTCTCATTTTGCAAATTCATTCCATTTTATTTCTGCAACCATTTGATTTTTTTTTTAAAAAAAAAAAAAGTCTGTGTGAAAAGGTGAATGCATCTGCACAAATATTTCTCTGATATGCACATTTATACATGATTTCTAAGGCACACATTTTTGCTAGGAATTTTCCTGTGATTATGCAATTTTGTGCTCCTGTTTTCATGTCTGATAGATATATTTTTGCATGACCATCTCCATTTTACATACATTTTGTGAACTTAAGTTCCCCTTCAGTTCTGCTGAAGTTTATAAAGTCATAATAGAGCAATATGCCAAACTGGTCACACTAATCTTGTCTGATTTTAGAAGCTAAGAATTGGACATGGCTCATAATTAGATGGAAGATCACCAGGGACTAGCAGGGACTTCCAGGAAAGAAAAGAATCCTGCCTGAAAGCCTGGACAGCCTACATCCAGCCATGACCAAGAGGTTGACTTGGTCTGCGGTAGCTTCTTCTGTTCCTATAAGTGTGCTCCGTTTCATGTGTAGTTTTGGCAAACATGAATTAAGAAAATTCACATTAAGATGGAAACTGAACACATTTCTCACCATTCTTAATCACAACATTTGGAGAAATTGAAACCCAAGAGGACAGCTAAATTCCAGTCTGTACATTAGTCCCAGAGAGTCAAATGAAATCATTTAGCATATCACTGTGCAAAGATCACATGACTAAAGTGCCTATATCTTGTTCACATAATGTTCCTTTGTCCTGCACATGTCCCTATAGTATGCTGTCTTCACAGTCATCAGCAAATAGTAATAACTTGCTTTTCAGCTGAAAGCTGATGTGGTATATAAATCTATTCACGTTGATAATTCCCTATCATAGTTACTTTTTTTTAACGCCAGGTGTTAAAAAACAAACAAATTCAGCAGAAGAAAAGCAAGTTAAGAGTTAAATACTTTCAGAACTGATGTAACACATTTTTGTTCAGTGAACCACTTCATAACTAAAGTGATCAGGACATCTTTTATAGTTCATGCTACCTGAGTCCAAACATTATCTGTGTTTAGACTGATCTTCTTCAACTTTTCTTCCTTCCTATCCATTCCACATTACCAGAAGTTGTGAATAAATCACTTTCAAAACCAGTTTAAAAAAAATAAAATAACAATAACACTGAAGGTGGTGGTGGTGGTGGTGGTGGTGATGATGATGATGATGATGTGAAAGCTGGACTGTGAAGAAAGCTGATAAGAAGAATATCAACTCATTTGGAAAGTGGTACTTGAGAAAAGTTCTCTAGATACCCTGGACTGCTGAAAAGACAAATAAATTGGTCAAAGGGCAAATGAAGCCTGAACTCTGCCTAGAAGCCACGATGACTAAGCTGAGGCTGTTATACTTTGGCCGTATCATAAGAAAACATGACTCATTAAAAAAGACAATAATGTTTGGTTAGGTAAGAGGCAATAGGAAGAAAGGATGACCACATTACAGATGGATAGATTCAATCTAGCAAGCCACAGTCCTGCATCTGTGAAATCTGGACAGAGCTGTACATGAAAGGAGGTCTCAGAGGCTCACCGTGAGTTGAAGTCGACATGATAGCAGTTAAGAACAAACCTGTTCATCTTCTTTTTGGGGCTAAATGGACAAGATTGGTGGATACAAGCATAACTACCATCTTCTCTGACATCCATTCTGTTTTACATTATTACTTTTTTCTAAAGAACACAGCCTTCTATTAGTGTCTGTATACTGTGGCATTTAATACAGGCCATTAAAATGTGCCGTTTGCAGCTTGCGTTATTAACTGCTACAAGGGATAATGCTTTCTCTAACATTAACAAGTTTATTCTTAATAATACAGCTTGAAAAGTGAGGTGTCACATTGCCATATCCAAGGGTGTTGCTGGGCAAGAAGAGCAACCACTAAGTGAACTTTAATTTCTAACTCATGCTAGAAAAATATGTTAAGAGAAAGAGAAAAAGAAGGCAGCAGCAATTTACTTTGGAAGACATATTATTATTTCATTGATGAAACATGATTATTATTTTTTTAACATGCACACAAAATGATAAACAGCAAATACAGTAATCCATTCAAAGTCAATGCAACAGAATGAAAGTAAAACTTTACCATAAGGAGTTTATAACAGAAACTTGGCATTTTATTTCTGAATTTTAGGCATAGTTTTAGCTGACTGACACTGTTGGGGTGTATATAAAGTTAACTATTAGCAACAGATAACACATTTTTTTCTGATTTTATGTTTTAGCTTGTATTTAGAAAAATAGCCAAGGTGCTCTTGACTGGCTCATGGCAAAACAAGAGTATTATTGCCTTTATTAATTGATCCTCATCATCCCTTTTTGGTCCACTGAAAGAGACACCAGAAGAAATGTAGTGTCCAGATGATAAAAAAAAGTAATGTCATCACTCTCTTCTACTTTAATCAGAGTTGAGTTCTGTTTCCAGTTCTAAATAATGTACGTTAAGAACATTATTGTCAGAGGTAAATGTCCAGGGGAGGGGTGAGTGAAAAGTGCACTCAATCCAGTTGTATTTTAATACTCACCAAAATTGTTCCTCACAGAATTGACCACAGAATCAAATACAGTTCTCTGCCAGAGATCCATGCCTTTATAAGCTTGCCCTAAAAGTAAAAGATCTGATCTGATCTGATCTGATCTTGGAAGTTAAGAAAGATCAGTTCCGGTTAATACTTGGATGGGTAATGTAGTGGTGGGTAATATAGGCTAGATTTTTGTCAGGGCCCAGGTTCCAATTCAGAAGAAGAAGAGGTCGAGGCTGAACCTGGAGAATGTCAGCCTCAGGAAGAAGAGGCTGAACCTGTGAAGTGTCAGCCTCAAGAAACACAAAGGGAGGACTCACCTGAGGCTGATCTTATATATGCATCATCAGAACAGCTGGACGACTGAGGCGATGGGTCCCAAGTCCTCAGACCAACTGAATGGAACAGAGAACAGCACAAAGATGCTAATGAGGCTCTTCTCCAAACAGAACAAGGAACCATCCTAACTGGAATCAGCTGCCTATGCCCAGTTTGGATCCTATTCCTCTGTTGGTAGTAACTGTCTATCTCTGGCCTATATTTTCTGCAGTTTACTTTTGTCTCCTGAAACCTTGACTCTCAGGTTTGCTGACCCAGCTCTTCTCTTTCAAAGATTCAGGATTTTCCCTGTATTTCTTCCTGACCATTATCTGTTAAAGCCTTTAATAAACATTGTGTGTTTATGTATTGGAATCTGGAGCAGGACAATTTCAGAGGAGGAAACTAGCAAAACCACTTGTGAGTATTCCTTGCCTATTAAAACCCAATGAAATTCATGGGGTATCCATAAGTCAAAAGGCAACTTGAAGACATACACACAGAGAGAGAGAGCACTCTGCAAAGAAATGAAATGTGTTTGACAACATGCACACACTTGAAAATTTTCAAAACGAAAACTGTGTACTGTTATATAGTGCTCACCATCACACTTTAAACAATAGGAGCATACATACAAAAATGTGTTTATTTTAAAACTGTGCACAAAAATAGATAAAAGTTTGTGCAGATATTAAAACAAAATTGTCCGAGGCCTAAATCTATAATCAATGATCCTCAGTGAAGGGCAGGGTTAAAGAAGACTGAGGCCTGACTCCTACAGTGAGTACAGTGGAGCATAATACTCTGTCTGTGCAATTCTATGTCCTTCACTTTGCTCTGACAGCTGTCAGACTGTTGGAGAGGTGCTGTCACTTCTTACTAATGGGTAAGGGAGAAAGGATGATGCAATTCAGACAATGAAGTATTTGTTCTCAGCTCAATAGGGAGGGTGGAAATGGGGATGTATCTGCAGATGGTGTGAATCTCCTTTTCTTTTCCCAGGGAACCTATAGAAGCCACATCTTCACCATTTGAATCAACTTCCTATCCCTTCCCCTCTCCACTTCTGAGCAGTGGCAGCCTCTCCCAGAGTTCCACAGCTGCTGGGAGGAAGGTTTCAGATGGGACACAAAGAGCTGAAGGATATGGCTCTGCATCCTGTCCAAAACAAAAGATATATGCATATTTACATGAGAGCCAGCATGGTATAATGGCTTGAGCATTGGACTATGGGCCCTAGAGACAAGGGTTTAATTGCCCTCTCAGCCATGGAAACCAGCTGGGTAATCGTGAGTGGGTCATACAATTTCAGCCGCAGAAAAAAAATATATTATAGGTTCACCTTAGGGTCCCCATAAGTTGGAAACAATTTGAAGGCACGCAACAGCAACACAATATATCACTAACAGAAGACCATCCTGAGTTTGAAAGATTTGCCAGTCCTTGGACCACAAGAATACGACAAAAAGGGAATTGAATCTGAATATCAAATCCAACGAAGAAATAATTTCCTAAACAACATGTACACTGGGAATTGTTGTCTTAAAAAGGGATTCCCCCCCCCCCAAGCTGTGGCTAACTCTAGAGAAAAAATGCATTTATTTGTTTACTCTACTCACCATACAGTACATGATAGAGCAAATCTATCCACTTTTGTTCCTGAAGGTCCAATGCAAATCAGCAGGTTCACATTATAAGAAGGGGAATATCAGTTTAATTTCCTTGTGGCCTCTTCAACAGTGGAACAGACTATGGTGGACATTTCTCCATTAGAAGAGTTATTAGAAGGGTAAAGAATACCATAGCTGTAGATTTTCTGCACTCACAGCAGGCTAGACTACATGCCATTTGAGATCCCTGTCTTTGTGGTACAGAAACAAATGAGAAATAAAAGAAGGATGAAACAATAATAGAAGAGGAATGGAACCACTGAAATAAGAAGCAATAAAGAAAACAAATAGGGCTGCCAGAAACAAAACAAATGAATTAAAAATTTCAAGTATACGTATGCATTCATTGTTGTGCTCTATGCAATTATTGCAATTTGAATGATTACTATGATTTGTATCAATTTGGTGTCTTGAAAAGCAACCAACACAATCATGCAAATTGTAGTAAATGTGTTTATGGACTAATAAATTGGGACTGGGGAAGAACACATAGCCAACCTACCTGAAACCATACCAAAGCCCATGAGATGCTATGTTTTCTCCTTTATTGTTGCAAATTAGGCTTATTCTTCCTAAGGCTCTTTTACTTCAGTGCCTCTAGGAGAGCATCAAAAGGAGCAGGTACAGGGGCTTCACCAATTTCCCTCTTGACCCAGTCTTCCACTGGAATCTATCACCTTGGCCTTCCCCTGCTAAAGTAGTAGGAGGAAGGGGAATAATCTTGACAGCTTATTTTCTCCAAATCTGTTTTCATGGAACTTCATTCAGTTCATTTCTGATCTCTCGTTAGGACCTGAACATAAATGGCCAATTAGAGTTCCCAGAATTAAAGCTCGAGAAAGGTCCTGTACTTTTAATGGTAATGTCGAAGAGCAAATTTTAGTAAGTGGTGTGCACCTGGTTGCATGACAAGCAACACCTGCAGAAATGTCCTTTTCTGAACCACTATTAAAGGTACAGGAACCCTCTCTAATTTCCAATCTGGCACTGCTATATACTCTTGAGTCCTGCCATTAAGCCAAGGTTCTGAGTTGTCTTCCTTTATTTCTAGGTGAGGCCAGGCTGAAAAGTGACTAGCTGAGCTGAGTCCTAGGTTAGTACATGCCTGTGAAACAGGCAGATATGCTGCTTCCAGTACTTTGTATCAGGCCATTTAATGAGTGGTAGTTCCAACAATATACTTTCTTCCATCCTCTTTCCTGCCTGCATGCCACTGTGCTGCTCCAAGCCTACTGTGGGGCTGTTTTTGTGGTACACAGAAGGAATGCTTGAGAGATAGGAGACTGACCTCTTATGTCCCTGTGAGCAGAAGTGGGGGGCTCTCATGATTTCCATCTCTAGTTTGGTCCCAAACCTGTTCAAAGAAATAGACCCTGAGCCAGCTTGATATAGGTTGATTGTTTAAATGAAACAACCACAGTTCAGAGAGTTATCTGAATGATAATAAGGGCAATGATAGCAGTGAAATCAGCGATTGTACATTAAGACAAAAGGCAAAAAATGCTAAAGACAAATGTTATCTTAATTAGAAAAACAGCTCTAGGTATTTGTTCAGCCCTCATTTCTTATAAAGGTATAAGCAGATTAGATGATCTTTTATACATACATTTATCTCTAGTGACCAATGTAAAGCTATCAGCCAGAATTCAGTAAAATCACTGATGTCTTTGTAAGAGGACTTGTGTTAGCAAGAAACAGTATTGAGTGGTTTAGCAATGTCCATACTCATAAAGGGGCTGCCATGATATTGTTATGCAGTCAAAATGACTGACACACTATGTGAGTGAGGCATAACAGGACCCACACAAATTGGGACACCAACTAGAGAGCACCAGTGTGAATCAACACTGTCTGATGTGCATCAGGACATGCTTGCTGCTGTCCCATTACACATCTTTGCAATTCACTAACGGTGCTTCTTAGCCCTCTGCTACATGGGTAAAGTTACATAATGTAGACCATGATAAACCATCATTACTATCTCAAAAATATGATTTTCATTAAAAGTATGTTTACGGACATAAGGGAGGGGAGAAATGTCTCTCAGTCTTACTCTAGGGAGAAAATGCTCAAAATCATTTCTACTTAGCCTGATATCAGATCTCCATTTGCATTGATTTTTCTGACTTCTTGCTTAGTTAAGCAAATTGCTACAGATTTAAAATTAGCAGAATAAGAATAAGAAGAAACTGCAATAGTTGCTGCAGCTGCTATAAATCCAACTGTGATATTTAAGGTTGCTTTCACTGTTGTTACATGTGCACATCCTTGAAATGTTTGTTTTAAAGAACAAGCTGTTACCAGCGCTGTTAAATGCTTAACGCCAAAAAGCTTTTGGCAACAAGGTAGATAAGCTAATGTGCTTGGTCTAAAGAAAAAGAAAACCGCAGCACTTGCAAGTGATGGGAAATATTTATGTGTCTTCTGTAATGCTGAAGCACTTTTCTAACAAAATGGTTTTATTAAACTGATGTCAGGCTTTTTTTTAAAAAAAATCAGAAATAATGACACTGTAAGTAGCGTTGAAAATATGTATCTTTTTGGCTAGCATGCAGTCAATTCAGGCCCTTTTCGCATGTGGGGGGCCGAAACGGGGTGGCGCATGCAGGGGTGGAGCTTACCTACTTGAGTTTTGCTCCGTCCCTGCTCCATCCCTGTGGAGAGCGTGGTTCCGCCGCTTCACACACCGCCGAATTTCGGCGATGTTCCGCGGCGCCTAAAATGGTGGCCAGCAGCTTCCGGCAGCGCTCTGCCAATCAGGGCAGCATGCTAGCCAGAAGCCCGCCCCCGGGCAGATCTGCAGAGATGTGCTACCACGTCTCTGCAGATTCTCACCGGGAGCTGCCACGGATTAGTGCGGGCGAGTTTCATAAACTGAGAAGGTGGTTTTTAAAAAACTCGTTGTGCCACCCCTGCGGCTGCACTAAAGCAGTTGGAGGTGTGGCGCTTCACCTTTTCCAACTGCGCTAGTGCACCCCGTGGTGTGAATGACCTCCATCTCCGGTCGTCCCACCGCTGGGTTTTACCCCCATGTGAAAATGGCCCCAGAAAACCAAATTATTCTCTTTGATATGGCTTGGTGATTGAGAATGGCTCTTCTTGCATCTTTTTGGAAGACTGACATTCTTCTTGTTGGATATGGGATGGTCATGTTGCAGAAGGACACAAGAGGTCTATTGGTCTAGGGCAGTGGTTCTCAACCTGTGGGTCCCCAGATGTTTGTGGATTTCAGCTCCCAGAAGCCCTGAGCATTGACCATAGTGGCTGGGGCTTCTGGGAGCTGAAGTCCACAAACATCTGGGGACCCACAGGTTGAGAACCACTGATCTAGGGTTAAATGAAAAGGGAGACAGGAAAGCTATGCATATTGTTAGAATAACAGCCATGCTGAAGCAGACCATGGGCCTATCTAGTTCAGCATCCTATTTCCAATCAATCTCCACAGAAACCAGAAAGCAGGACATGAGTGCGATAGCACTTGCTTGCTTTTGTCCTCCAGCAACTAACGTACAGAGTCATATTTGCCTCAGCCACTTGAAGCAGTACATGGTTGCAAGAACTAGTAATATTAGCAATCCGCAAATCTCTCAGTTTTGCTTTCCGTCATGTGTGGGTTAGTGTTGAACTTTGTGCAAGTTCTCAAAAAAAAAAAAACCAAACTGAAACTGAACTGTCATCTCTCTGTGGGGCTTGGGGAAATCTGTCAGTTTTGCTTTCTCCCAGATTGGAATTTGGGAAATGTGGGTAAATTCTAATCAAATTGAAGTCAAACAAAATTTTTACCCATTTCTAGTACTGATATTATTATTATTCCTGAATTTATCTAATGACTTTGTAAATTCATCCAAGTTGGTGGCCATTGTTACCTTTTCCAGTAGTAGTTATCACAATTTAATTATGTGCTGTGTGAAGAAGTAGGTTTTTTTTTTAGCAATTCTGAATTTAATATTTTCAGAGAGTGAAAAATCTCCCTACACACCTTTTTCACTCCAAGTACTTTTAATAGCTGTGTGGAAAGCAGATTTCATGCTAGTGATAGAAGAATGCCATCTCAGTTTCACAACCCCATCTGCAGGTCACAAACAAAGAAGGGCATTCTTCAGCACTATGGTCAGAGAATGGTCTGACAACCAAGAAGATTGTGGACTTTTTAGTCCTACCAAAAAAAGTTAAAATACATCCATTGATTATCACCACCATTTTCCTTTCTGTTGCCTAGCATTGAAAATCTGACCTGCCAAGGATTTTTGAAGACTTATAATTGTGCTTTCCTGGTCTTTCTTTTTTACTGGGAGATAGAAATAAAAAGATTCAATTTTGCAGCACCAGTGAAATCCATGAATAATATTTAGTGATAAAAATAGTGGAAACTTATCAGGGAACCTGCTGAGGAAAATAATACATGATTAGTGCTCAGCGGGATAACAAAGGTCAGATTTCAGGGAACAGATATGCAGTCTTATGTGTGACTATTATTCTGGGCTGCATCAATAAGAGTATAGTGTTTAGGTCAAGAGAAGTGATAGTACCACTCTATTCTGCTTTGGTCAGACCCCACCTGGAATACCGTGTCCAGTTCTGGGCACCACAGTTCAGGAAGGATATTGACAAGCTGGAATATGTCCATAGGAGGGCCACCAAAATGGTAAAAGGCCTGGAAACCATACTGTATGAGGAGAGGCCTAGGGAGCTGGGAATGTTTAGCTTGGACAGGAGAAGGCTAAGAGGTGACATAATAGCTATGTTTAAATATTTGAAGGGATGTCATATAGAGCATGAAGCAAGCCTGTTTTCTGCTGCTCCAGGCACAAGGACACGGAACAATGGCTTCAAACTTCAGGAAAAGAGATTCTATCTAAATGTTAGAAAGAACTTTCTGATGGTAAAAGCAGTTTGACAGTGGAATACACTGCCTTGGAGTGTGATGGAATCTCCTTCTATGGAAGTTGTTAAACAAAATTTGGATGACCATCTGCAGAAATGCTTTGATGGTGCATTCCTGCATGGCAGGAGGTTGGACAAGATGGCCCTTGTAGTCTCTTCCTTCTCTATGAGTCTATTAGGAAGAATGTCTACAGGAATGTCTGCAGGAGGGGAAGATTCCGCCTGAACCTCAGGAGGAATTTCCTGACAGTCAGGGCTGTCCGGCAGTGGAATGTGCTGCCACAGAGTGTGGTGGAGTCTCCTTCTTTGGAGGTTTTTAAGCGGAGGCTGGATGGCCACTTGTCGGGAGTGCTTTGAGGGTTTTCCTGCATGGCAGGGGGTTGGACTGGATGGCCCTTGCGGTCTCTTCCAACTCTACATTTCTATGATTCTATGATTCTATGATTCTACATAATATTTTCATTGTTTATTTAAACTGAGTTTATTTAAATTCATATTGCTTTTTTTTTTAAAAAAATCTTACTTTTCAAAAGTGACTTCTACAGGATACAAATATCTGTGAGTATTACAAGAAAAAAAAAATTTAGAAAAGAAAATGGTTATTGTCCACTGCATAAAACCATTGAAATCAATGAGTCTTAGGCCATTTCCCCACTACATGTTATAGTGCTATTATTCCACTTTCAACATCCTATGGGATTCTGGAGTATGTAGTTCACTGAGGCCAAAGAACTCTCTGGATGAGAATTCTAAATGCCCCTCCTTAAACTGCATCCCCAGGATTCCATAGAATTGTCCATAGCCATGCTTGCAATGATTATGAATGGCAGCAAGACAAAATGGTAGTTTTGGGATACCATACCCATCCTTTATCCCTAACCATTGCCAAGATTTTCTAGGACTTATAGGAGACATTATAGAACTTATCAAGATGGCACATTTTATCTCAGGAATCAGAAACTGAGTTGCAAGGAAAAATAAGAAAGTAACGCCCTGATTGCTTGGAAACTGAGGAGTAAAAACTAAAGATTGAAGAACAAACACAGGATCAAAGAGGAAATTAAACAGAACTGTGGGAAGAAAACAGAAACAGTGGAACTAAACAACTTATTATCAAGAAATAGCAACTCAGTCAACTGATATGAGAACACCAAAATATTGTCTCAGCTACTGCTAACTGTGAATATGTTGGGCATATTTAGCTTGCCTGAAGAGGTCTAAGAAAATAGCAGATTGTCCTATGTAGGGAAAGTGTACCAGAGTATAAGTTTATCAGTTTGAAGATTTATAATATCAATTATGGGCCATTTTCAACTTTTCTGACCCATTTTCAAAGGTTGCTTTAACTTCTAAAAAGTAACTCAGCAACAATACAATAAAGATCTATTGCTGGAACAGTAATGTACCATTCCAGATTCGATAGATCTGCTCCATTACTAATATGATAGAATCAGGCATGCTAAATATTGTTGCGTTTGCATTTGGTTTGAATAATGGTGGATATTCCTGCAATTTACCCAGTGAGATATTCTGCATAATTCAACTGTGTATCATTTTGTATTGTGGGGTGGGTAAAGCAGACCAATTCTCTATCTCAAAAAGTCTTTCCTTTTACCAATTACCCACAGTTGCTGAGCTGACCTTTCTCCTGGTCTGTAAGTTGCTTAAGATTATTGGATCAGCTGCTATGTATGCTCATTTAGTTAACATTAACTGTCAACAAAAATGGAAGTTCTGTGGGAATTTAACATGTATTTATGGTTTTTATAATTCAGTTTTACTCTCAGTGCTGTCATTCTGATATTACATTTGTATTTCATTATTTTTAAACAATAATTTATGGTAGCAAAAAGATAATATTAAAAAATGTAATTGGATTGGCATAATTGTAGTGTGGTTTCTGCCACCCAAAATGTCATATCTAATATATAACAGAAGAGATGTTGGTCATTATCTCAAGAAATGTACAACTGGCTCTGTGAAATGTACATGGACTATGGCTTGTAACTTTTCCTTTGAATCCAGAACCAAAGGGCACTGTTAAAAGAGACTAGGGTGTTTGCTTCTAGAATCTGTTGCTCCAATAAAAAGTCCCATTCCAGTTAGGTTTGCATACTTCTTTGAAATGTGATGTTCACACTTGTGTTGGGGTTAATATGAGTTGACTATACAATGGGATCCGTTTATGGTCATTCACAGGAAGGTGGAAACTGTGTATAGAAATTGACAGCAGTAACAAGGGATTTTGCAACTTGTCTTATAAACAGGAATAAACTAAGAAAGGATGTCAGAGAACATGAATTGGTCAGAGACATTTTGCACATTGTCTATTTATTATGCATTGCTGGTCTGTAAGCAGAAAACAGCGATGGGTCAACTCACAGGAGGATTCCTAGCAGTAAGAGACAGATAGCTCATAAAACGCTGCAAGAGCTGGAAAAGAGAGGGCAGATTTTCTGGTCCCAGGCAGTCTGCTCTCTCCACCATGATTTTCTTAGAAAGATGAAAGGAAACTGTAAGTTCACAGATAGTATCAGACTATGGTAAGGCTCAGACTAAAACCTAAAATGGATTCACTGCCCCACTGTCATGAAAGTCAACACCCACCAGCACCATTTAAGACAATTCAGGCAATTTTCTGGCTTTGTGGCATTTGAGCCAGCATGAGTCTTCGTTCTGGTCTTAAAGTGCCAGGTTTTTTATTATTGAATAAATAAGGAAAAAAGAAAGTGCAATCAGATGCAAGCTGTTGGAAGCCACCGTTTTTATTCTGTATGCTCTTCAGCCTGAAAAAGAACATGATTGGATGTTTGTATGTTAACAACAGTCGCTGATTATGTTCTCTAATGGAGCTGGCTTTTTATGGTGTGTTCCTCACCCAACACTATTCTGTCATGATGCTTATGATCAGAATTGAAAGCTTACATTTTGCTTGTATAGTGTACATACAGCACTTGTGTATGTACATGCATGTTATGCTACACCCACTAATTCCACCGAATACCAACACCGCATAACTCATTATGTATCTGTTGATGTACCTACTTACCATACTATTGTATGGTAACCAGAGACCAGGACAAGGAGCAGTGGATTCAAGCTGCAGGAAAGGAGATTCCAGCTGAACCTTAGGAAGAACTTCCTGACGGTCAGGGCTGTCCAGCAGTGGAATATGCTGCCTTGGAGTGTAGTGGAGTCTCCTTTTTAGGAGGTTTTTAAGCAGAGGTTGGATGGCCATCTGTTGGGAGTGCTTTGAGGGTGTTCCTGCATAGCAGAGGGTTGGACTGGATGGCCCGTGTGGTCTCTTCCAACTCTACATTTCTATGATTCTATGATTGTGCAATGGAGAATGAACAGTGGTTGTTTCAACAATCCCCATGAATCAGGTAGTGCAGAAAAAGCACTGACCGAAGTAGGGCTGGAATCCTGTTCATTAGTTCCAACTAAAATAGATTCATTTACTCAGTAGCTGAATGGTGAGTCCAAGTATATTGAGTTGATCCAGTGGCTCTCTTCTCCCCGGGACCAACATTAGGATTTAGGCTCATGTGAAATGGTTACATTTATAGAATTCTGCTTGTGGATCCACAGACTGAATATATCCTTTGCAGAATTAGGAGAAAAAAAGCTCCTACATGTGTAAGCTATATAACATCAAGAGGATTCTGGCCTAGGTTTCAAAGAGTTTGGCAATGCAAATTGTATGCATTTGTCAAGTTGTAGTCTGCACTAATAATTTCCACATTTGCATATACTCCCACAACTTTTTGCAATAGGTGGAATTTCCCCTGTCCATGAAAGCACTCTGTGAACAGTCTACACACCTTTGTAAGAACATATATCCACACTGAAATCCCCAGGAAACACATGGATTTGAAGGGTCATAGAAAATTATTGTACATCTCCTCTAGAGCCCAAGTAGGTTGGGAGGTGACAAATATATTAAATACAGACCTTAAATAAAATAATAAATTGTGTGCCATAAAGATTCAAAACAGAGAGTTGAAAGCACTGTGTCCATCAAATTAAAATCCACTCAGTTTTTATGTTTTTGTGTTCCTTTCATTGAATGGGAAGGAAATCCTTTCTGTGTGCTACTGGTTCCAGACTGGTCCAGCAATGATAACAGTCAGAAGACAGAGCACAAGAGTACTGTTTGAAGACATGTAGTAACAAACTATATTAGACAGAAATAGTTTGGTTGGTTAAAATAAGCTCTTACTTTAAAAAAAAAATGAGACACAGAATCTAATTTTTACCCAGAGTGTCAAAATAGAGGGTTTTTTCTCCTGTCACTTTCAGAATGAAAAGTAATAACAGGTATTTTGAGAGTTGCTCTACAGTTATATTATGGGGTTATTTGTGATGATAATGGAATGGGAAGAGGTTGTGCAAATTTAGGGGTCTTAGTAGACCATAGCTAAATCTAAGTCAATGGTGTGTTTCAGCAGGAAAGAAAAAGCTAATATTATTCAAGGCTACATCAGCAGAACTATAGTGTCTAGGTCAAAGGAGGCCATTGTACTACTCTATTTTGCTTTGGCCAGTTCTCCTTTGCACTACTTTGTCTAGTTCTGGGCACCACAATTCAAGAAGGATATTGACAAACCAAAATGTGTCCAGAGGAGGGATGGTAAAGGGTCTGGAAGCAAACTTCTATGAGGAATAGCTAAGGGAGCTGGATAGGTTTACCTTGAAAATGAGAAGATTTGAGAGGTAATACAATAGGTATCCTTCTATATGCAGATGTCATGTGCAAGATGGAGAAAGCTTGTTTCTGCTACTTAAATGACTGTTAGAAGTGCAACAACATTTAGCACTGAAAAACCCAGAATGCATCACAGAGGGATGCATTACTGCTGAGTAACAGGGGTAGTTAGGGTGCCCTGAAGTGTCTTCTCTCTTTTCTTCCCCATCCTGATCCCCCTGTGATGTAAACTGATACTCTTACAGATGTCTCCTTGCTCCTTCTCAAGACCCATTCTCTCTCTCTCTCTCCCCCCAGTCCTCCATGAGAATGCAGCTAGACTAGATAGCCCTCAGTAACTTTCCTATCTTAGTATGGAGTTCCTATAATAAAACTTTTAGTTTATTTTACTTTAAGTCATAGTGTCCTGCTCCTTAATCAGCACCATTGCTCCACTGCAAATAGATATTCTCTAACAAAGACTAGGACATGAACCAACAGAATCAAATTCAAAAAGATTCTATCTAAATATTGGGGGGGAAACCTTCCTAATGATAAGAGCTGTTTGACAATGGAATAGACTGCCTGAGAAGGTGGCACTTCTTAGAAGTCTTTAAACAGAGGTTGAATGGCCATCTCTCAAGAGTGCCTCAGTTGTGTGCTCTTGCATGGCAAGTAGTTGGACTAGATCAGTGGTTCTCAACCTGTGGGTCCCCAGATGTTTGTGGACTTCAGCTCCCAGAAGCCCCAGCCACTATGGTCAATGCTCAGGGCTTCTGGGAGCTGAAGTCCACAAACATACTGGGGACCCACAGGTTGAGAACCACTGGACTAGATGGTCCCTTGTGGTGCTGAAATTAAAGGTGATTTTAAATTTTTTGATTTGGTGATATTTTTAGGAAGATTTTGAAAATCTTTGCTTATGAGATATACCACAGAATTAAAACAAGAAACAAAAACAATGTTTTGATAAGACCAGCACAAAAATATATACCATCTTGTTTCCATCCAGTACAGCGGGGTGGCAACATGTAGCTCTCCAGATGGTGTTGGACTACAACACTCATCAGCCCAAGCAAGTATAACCAAGGAATCATGGGAACAGAATTCCAAAACCATCTGGAGGACCATAAGCTGCCCAATTCAACAATTGATGCAGAACCATCTCGCTTTGTTGGGCCTAATTTAATATGAAACCATCCCACTTTCTTCTTCTTTTTATTTTTTTCTCTCACTTGGAGCACTAATGATTTTTTTTTCAGGGCATTTGTATCTGCACATTCTTGCAATGTACTTGCTAATAAACTGACACTTGAGAGACTCTGGATGCAATTGAGCTGCTTAGTGCTGCATTTGCAGATTTCCATTGTCATGAGACCATTGCCATGGTGATAGAGCTAAAGATAGCAACAGCATGAAAGTGGTTTATGTGCTGTGCTTTCCTTTCTCCAACTGTACAATGCAACAGAGATGGGAATCAGTACTGGAGTTTTCACCACAGCCGCAGTGTATATTAGTCAGCAATAATGCATGTTTGAGATTGTACCTTGTCATGGAGACGAAAGAGGCTTTTGAAAAGGAACTTTTGAAGGAAGTAAGGATGATTCTGATTGTTTGAAAAATGCAGTGCATAGCTACAGCAGATAAAGCAGCAGGCTTAAATGGACTGCAATGCAGTTTGGGATTCACATTTACAGTTCTTGGTGGCCAAATGTGACCTCAAAAATCTACCTCTTAAGTCAAGAGTACCCAGTTGAATTTTTTTTTTTTTGAGGTGCTATAGATAACAGGGCACTGGGAAATGATGACTGGAGCATTCTGCAGGTTCCAGGGCATGTTGGACATGCAACTACATCAAGACCATGGAAGTTGTCTCCAACTGCCCATTCTCAGTGTACCCCATGACAAGGAAAGTGCTGCAGCCATCATTTCCCAGCACTCTGTTATGCCTCAGAAACTCTTTCATTGAGGCTATGCATGGCTTAAGAGATGGGTGCTTGTTTGTTTTTTGGTGGTGGGGAGGAACAGGTACATTGGCACAGGTTAGTACAGCAATGGAACCCTGTCGTTTGCAGCTACATCTGTTGATGCTGGACCACAACCTATGCTAGTTGTTATACAAAAAAAAGTCTGAAGGGTCCCATGTTGCCTCAGCCTGGTAAGTGTATGGGAGTGAGTGGGTATGGCCTCCCACGAGACAGATGGATTCTTGAGTCACTAGCAGTGTCATGGCCAACCACTAACTAATGTCTTTTTACACTGAACAGATTATTTTATGTTTAGTAGGTTCTGCTAGATAGTTTTATTTTAGCCTGACAATTCAAGGCTGCAAAAAGATTGTCTGGGAACAGACTAGGTCAGTAAACTCTCCTTTTAGCAACCTGCTTATACTGTTCTCGTAACTATTTCGATGTGAGTGGGGTCACTCAGAACATTTCACTTTCCTTTGTTTGCTTCTTACCTACATAATCCTGGTGATCTACTTTCCATTTGCCTCATTCTGCTGGGGAGCGGGGGGGGACACATCTTATGCCAGAAGGCCCATTATTCTGTCATGGGGATTGGAAGTGTTGGCCCCAGGCTAGTCTGTATAGAATTAATTGATTAGGAGGCCCAAATTCTTTCACTTGTTGTGAGACGATGTTGGAAATCATCAGCTAAAGGGCTGTGATGCTCCCTCTGCTGAAGATAAATTGCTGTTTTTATTTGCCACCAATAAAGCTTCTCTAATAGCAGAGTCATGTGTCAGTTTTCCAGTCTTGACAAGGCCTGAAATTGCAACCACTTCTGGCTTAGAATGGATAGGAGGGGAGTAAGGAATTTACAGTATAGTTGTGAGAAAGCTGAATGGCATGCTCAAAACTTACAAAACTTAACCAGTTCCTGACAACATGTATGCACACCAACAAATGTTCCCATTCTTCAGCACCCTCCATTATGTGATTTTTTTTTAATGGAGATAGATAGATTATATTTTAGACAGCCTAATAACAATACTTTTTTCTATATAGATTTTAAAAAAAAGATTTAGCTTTCTATCCATATTCGCTTATCAAACTACTATCAGGTCCATGAATAGGAACCATGGGCTTTTTTCACCAAATTCTTCTTTTTAGTTAAAGGAATATCCTGAAGACTAACAAGTATCTATCTCTATATCTGCAAATGTCATGGCATGTATGTCAATAGTGAACTCCAAAATACAGGTGAGTGCTGGTCCACTGTACTGCCTCATACATACACAGACCTCCAAGGCTCAGGTAAGATTTTTCCTTGACTGTGCTGAGTTGGACGGCAGACCAAGATAGGATCTGATTAGCATAGCACAATTGGACTGCAGATTGTTCAGTATAACCACAGCCAGGGCCACAGTTCTTTTCTTTCTGTGCACAAATGCCACAAAGCAATGTTTTCCAAGTCACTGATAAAGTCATCTGCATAACAGATTGGGCAATCCTCTTCTCTTCTCAGGTTCCTGTTAACAGATACACTAGGTCAGTCCTTCTTGCACTAGCGACTGCAGTAATATGATAGAAATGTCATTCCTTTTTTGCTTCAAGAGTTTAGAAACAAGATTTGTAATTCATTTATTGCACAGTGCACTTTAAGTGCATAATTAATAGCTCTATTCCCACCCTTCATATTCTGTTGGGTTTTCATTTTTCACCATAATGTAAACTTCTCACATTAAATTTTGAAATTACCTCAGTCGCTACTATAGGCAAGTTCAACAAGAACCACTCTGAGTATAAATAATTCAGTACTGTAGCTCCAAAATGTGTAAATAAATGGGCAATTAAAATGTCCTGTGAGCATTAGGTAATAAGGAAAACATTTGGTTGTATTTCCCTAATTTGATAATTGTGGCCACTAAAGAATCCAGTATGATTAGAAAATATCTGAGGCAGAAGTCAAATTTAGCCCTGGGAACTATGACCAAGATTCTAGATCAGTGGTTCTCAACCTGTGGGTCCCCAGATGTTTTTGGACTTCAGCTCCCAGAAGCCCTGAGCATTGACCATAGTGGCTGGGGCTTCTGGGAGCTGAAGTCCACAAACATCTGGGGACCCACAGGTTGAGAACCACTGTTCTAGATCATCTAGTCAGTTAAGTATACTTCTTTAACTAGTGTTCCCTGACCCACTCCACTTTGCACCAATCCTGACTTAACCAGGTGGCAGCCACTGCGAGGAAGGGGGCCTGTCCTGCAGATCAAGATGGAGAAGACTAGTATTTCCACCACCTTCCTACAGGCAACTTCTGGTGCAACAGTCAGAAGCAAGATCCTCATTGAAATTCCTCCTCATATCAGAGATTGCTGGTGTTGTTACCCCAAAACATGGGTGACTTGGGGTCCACCCATGATGCCTGTACCTCAGTGAAACAATGGAAATTTTTAGCTCAAAGAGGAGGCCTATGAGAGGGGAATAACCTTATGAGATCTTTTACACCCATGTTTACCAGTACTAATGCAGGGAAGAACCAGCTGGAGGTCCAAAAGTAAGGTCAATTGATTTATTGGGAGAATTGCAATCACACACACAAGATCCAAGCAGTCACACAATCACACAAGGCTAACTGAAGGGAAAGGGAGGAATGTTTTGGATAGTGAGTTTTAGGGCAAAGTAAATGATATTTTACTTATCCAGAAGAGCAGTGAAGAAGCAGAAATGTGACTTAGATGCAAGTCTAAGGGCAGTACGCAATCAAGAATCAGAGCAACAGAATGGCCACCAGCAATTGGTCTACAGTTAGTTGACTGAACAGAAACTGGGGTTTAAATACTCTTTTGCTGCCTGGAAGGTGAAAGTGCTAATGGCTTGCCAGCAGAGTAAACAATGGAGTTCGCAGAGTGGAGAATGGGATCTGGAATAAGCTAATGGTCTTAGAGTTAGGTGACAAAGAGCTAATGGTAGCTTTGATAGCTCTATAATTATTGGACAGGTGTGGGGACAAAACGGAAGTTTACTTGGTCAGAGGGAGAGGAGTTAAGACAATCAGCCATTATTGTCTCTTAAAGGTTGAGTAATCGGAGGCAAACTGTAGTCCATTTTTGCTGGAGTTCCCTGGTGATTTCCTGGCTATGCCTTGAGATCTCTTCTGACCTGATTTTGCAATGCACTTGTATGGCCAGCTTTTTCTCTTGGCCAGCATGGCCATACAGCCATATCAAGGTATATTTTATATTTATACCAATTAATATTTGCCAATTAAACCATATTAAAGTGTGGGGGTGTATGGCATGGTAACAGTGCCAAGTGGAAACATCTGTCTGCTACACTTTGATTGACAGGAGAACAGACTCCTTCCATTCTTATCAGCTGCTATACAAAAAGTCAGGATTTTACTTTTCACATTACCTTTAAACAGGGATGTTCTTCAGCTTGTATTTCAGCATAATGGTTGGTTTAGTATTCTTCTTTAGCTTTACTTTAACCTTTGCTTTAAGTAGTTCATCATCTGTGCCACAATTTGCTCCTGGTCTTGTTTTTGCAGAGAAAATGGAGCTTCTCCATCTTCCAATTTTGTAGTCTATTTCATTTCTATATCAGCCATAGGTGATGTCCATGTCACTTCTTGGGTTGCTTGAAGATGTGTTTATGATGAACAAACTGTTTTCCTTGCCCGTTTCAGTCAGTCAGTCAGTCAGTCAGTCAGTCAGTCAGTTAGTCAGTCAGTCAGTCTGTCTCTTGTTTCCTTTCTTGATGCTAAGTCAAATTTTCTTGTAATCTTTGATTCTTGTTTCCTACTTGGTTTCAGTTACCTATGATTAACAAGAAGTCCTATTTTGATGTGTGATAATTTTTCCCCTGCAAAGAAGTTTCTTCTTTTTCTGCTTCTGTAATTGGAGCATAAACTTGGATTATGGTTATATTGATGGGTTTTCCCTGTAGTCTTATTATATCTTTTGACTGTTTTTCCTATATCTCTCTTCGCTATCAATGCCATCCTATTTCTTCACAGTAAAATACTGTGAAATTATCTGCCTCACAAATGTCCCATTCTTGTTCACTTTAGTTCTCTCATCCCCAAATAATGCAATGTTTATTTGTTCCATTTCTTGTTTTACTATGTCTTGCTTCCCCTGATTTGTGGTTTTCACATTCCATATTCCTCAACTGTGTATTATGTAGCTTCAGACTTTCCTTTTGCCTCTGTGCACATTAACAGCTGAACATCCTTTTGGTTTGAGTCCAGCTGTGTTATTAGCCACAGCACTACTTGCAATTGTCCTCTGTTCTTTCCTATTAGCTTATCGACCACCATCCAAACTGGGAATCTCATCTTCTAGCATTATTTCTTGTTTCATTTTGGATTGCTTCATCATAGAGTTTTCATGGTACAAGACATTCAAAAGAGGATTACTGTGCCTCCTTCTGCACAGTAGTAACAGACATTAGCTATGGTGCCACTGCTGTTGTCCTTTAGAGATCCTCTGCCAGTGTCACACCCCTTACACACACTGCTGCTGCCCAGTATCTATTTTGAAAATTTCATCTGGATCCTCAGCAAATGTCTGTCTGATATGGGAGACCCTGCCATCAGCATAGCCTCTTGCCCAACAGAAGTATGCAATCCTATCACAATGGAAATGTAGTGCCATTGGTGGGATTGTATATATACATGGAATGAAAGAACAGAACATATACTATGGCAACTCAGACCACAATGTTATAAAATAAAAAGGCCTTTCTTCCAAAATATCAGCTAGACAGGAACTAAGTGAATCAAGAAATAAACTACAGCCTTCTCTTGGCCCATTCTGACTAATTTAGGCATCATCTGGTTTGATGGCCATCTAAATCCATGTCTTGATATAGAAATCTTGATTTTTGTGCCTCCTTTTGACCTTTTTTGGGGCCTTCCTTATATGTGCCTCCCATTTCCACCAAACCAACCAACAGCTTTTTAAAAATTGTTGGTGGCATTGGATCAAATGTTGCCCCTTTTAAGAGGATCAGCACAATTGCTTCTTCTGGATGGAACTGTCATAACTCACTCTCAGGAATCTGAATTTGATGAAGAGTTGGATTGTGAGGAGTTTTTGGATCCAAGTGATGGCACTTTCCCCAAAGCTGAGCAGCTGATGCATGAAATAGTTGAGGTGCCCTCTCTTCAGCAGGACTTGATAGCCATTGAGGAGACAACTGGCAAATACGGAAAGAGAATCTGAAGTCTGGCAAATACGGAAAGAGAATCGTCACAGGAAGCAGCATCTGTTAAATAAGAAATGCTGACTTGTCAATTACCTGCTGCTCAGAAGCAGCTGTCTGCTGTATGAGTCCTCATTTCTCAAAACTATTCAGTCTTTTTGATAGGCCATGTTTTCAATGTTTGTTTGCTGGAATTCATGACCTCTTGAACTGGTGACACTGAATAATTCCTGGGCCCTTTCCATACTCTTCCTGATCCCAGTGGTGTCCTGCAGGGATCCCAGTAGAGTGTCTCCTGGGTAGAGAGCGCAACAGGAATCTATTCTGTACTGGCTGCTTGTGGAAATGGAGGAGGCATGATGACCTTCTGCAGCACAGTCAGGCACTGTCCCAGGCTGTGCTGGGACAGGAAATATAGCCACTGCACTTCCTGATTCTCTGAAGCTCAGGTGAGTGTGAGAGGGCAGTGGGAGGGTGGTGCGATCATCAGTCATTGACAGAAAAAACCTGTGGTGTGATTATACTGCCTGGGAACATGATAGTGATGGGACATGGACAATGTTATGCATAAGTGTTGTCCAGATCTTGGCCTTCTCTCATCCCCAAAGTGGGATGATGACATATGACAGAAAGGACCCTGGTCTTGGCATTTTTTATCTTTGGCTACTTGACTACTGGCTTTGTGTAACAATTTCTGGACTGGCTGAGGCCTTACCCCTGTGCCTGCCTTCATCTTCTTGGCTTAGTTGTGCATGACCTGGATGGAACTGACTTCCCTATAACTGCTTCCCTTATAACAATCTGTCTCTTTGGACACTTGCTGCCTATAGGTGTTTTGGGAAGGAGTAGCATTTACAATTTGGAGGAGAGGTCCAAAAAATTGAGAATGACATTTATACCTCAGTTTTTGCTGTTGTTGTTTTGTTGGGAAAGAGGAGCAAAAATTGTAATTAAAGTGTAATGAAAAACAGAACAGTGGCCCTGGTGAAGAAATCGGCGGGGGGAGGAGAAGGATAATTACATAGATGTGGGTGAAAGGGGATATTCAAGGATTTTTTTGAGGGGGCAAGGGAATTGAGTGATTGCTTTCCTTTTACCCTCCTTCATTCCCCCCCAATTTGTATGAAAAATAGCATATGCCATTGGAGCATGTTTTTGGAAAGAAGACTGGAAAATTTCAAGAGAATATTTAAGGGACTAGAGAGTTATAACAACTCAAAAAAAGCTTAATGTTTCTTCTTCTTCTAAGCACACAGCTTAAATATCCTGAAGGCATCAGACCGCAACTGATCTTAGGATTAGTCTTGGTTAGTACGTGGAAGGGAGACCACCAATGAAAACCAAACATTGCAGGCTATATCTCAGAGGAAGGAATTGGCAAAACCTCCTCTGAGTATTCCTTGCCCTATGAAAATTCATGGGGTCACCATAAGTTGACAGATGACTTTAAGACACATATATACATATAGACAAACACACATACATTTTCTAGTAAGTTGGTTCCAATATCATGATATAGGATGGGATTTAGACATATAGCGGCAGAATAAGAAGCACTTCAACATCAGGTGTTTCTTATGCAAGTTCCTAATGACACTCCCTCCATCGCATGCTCTAGTTTTAACATTTCCTGCTTTTGGAATAGATAAATAATTTAAAAAAAAACACTGGATATTAAAACAATCGAGATGTAAAAAATGAAGGGGAATGCTTTAAGACTTATTTATTTTAGCATCAATTTGCATGGATTTCAATCCACTTCTTTGGATGTGTTGATGGAATACTGTTGTCAAGCCATAGGTATTTAAGTGCATTTAATATAATTGTGAGGTTGTGGGGAACGGAATTGGAAAGCAATGGCACATAGAAAGATGTAAACTGAAATTCTGTAAATCTACAAAGCGCTGTGTAAGATAATACCAGTCTGTCAAACAGCTGGCCTATTTGTGTTAAGGTGTTGAAGCAATGCATTCTGCTTACACAAAAGTTAGTTCTGTTTAGGAATGTAATTCTTTACTAATTTTGTTCTTAGAGAAAACAATAATTTAAGTAATTTACTTCCTACTATGAGAAAGTCTTTAAAAACTGTTTACTATTCAAAGACTACTGGCAGTTCAAGACTTACTCTTGTGCAAAATTTGCATGTGGTATTTTTGCACAGAAAACAGTATGTTCATGTGAGAAACAGCACTTTCTGCACAGAAAATATTGTTTTCTGCACAAACTATACTTGAGGAGTTACACTGTGCAAAATTTGCATGTGGTATTTGTGCAGAAGACAGCATTTTCTCAGAAATTTTTATTTCTGCTCAGTAAATGCCATTTTCTGTGCAGAATAAATCCTAAATTGCAAAGACTCAGCATTCCAAGATGCTGCACATCAAGATTTCCTGGAATTTAAGATACACATATTTCAAGCATTTTTAGCATATGTTTGAATATTATTTCCTTCTCTATTTCTGTTCACTTAAGAGACTTATCCAATGGAGTAACTTACATAATGGAGTACTCGAGATATCTCCCAAATCTGTCTGAATCAGTCTGATTTGGTTCAGGATACCTCTGAATCCAAAGCATATCTTTACTATGGATGACTTGTCCTATTCAGCACCATTCACACTCCACAATTTAGCCATTTGATATCATAAATGGCCATGGCTGCATTCTGTAGTATCCTGGGATTTGTAGTTTGGTGAGAAACTAGAGTCTCTGACAGAACATTCTAAGACTTCCCAAAACTACAAGTTCCAGGATAGAGCCATGGCAGTTAAAGGGGTAACAAAGTGATATAGTTTTATAGTGTGAAAGAGAAGATTACCTGAATAGAGATCAATGAATGTTCATTTCACTTTGCCCCACATTCAAATAATTATCTCTTTCAGCACCTTCCATTTTTGGCTGCTTGTATTCATAACCAAGTATCACAAAACTGTATGAATGAATTTGTCTCTGTCTGTGTGTCTGTCATTTGGGATTTATGGATTACCAAGGGAAACAGATCTCCTATAAACATAGACCTTGCCAGAGATATACATAGATGTTCTTTAATAATTGTATTTTAAATCTAAATCTTAGCCTTTGATCCTGTGAGAAACTTGAGAATATTTTAACTACTTCTTAACTAAGAGAATAATGATTGCATGATTGTAAGTATTTTTGTGCCAGTGAAATAGACACCAGAAGCATTAACTAAAAAGTTTACATGAGGAAGAAAAAAGTCTTTCCATTACTTTCTAAGGTATCTGGTAAGATTAATTTCTTAACTGCCCCAGTAATAAATAGACTCTTTGTAGCATTAAAAGAAATGACAGACCTTTGTTTGTAGCATGCATTGCTTTTAAAAATACTGTGCTGTTTTAGAAGCCATTAGTACCATCAGAGGTGTCTTTTGTTTCATGCGTCTTTCAGCTGGTAGAAGAGACAGCCCTTGTGGAAGGATGCTTATCCCCAATTTGCATTACTTCAGTTGAGAAATAATCTCTTGCCCCATGCACATAAAAGGTTTACTTTGTTTTAACCTGCATTTTGACCCCTTCTGTGGAAAACAACTGACAAAGAGAATTGCGTCCTTTGATGTTTTAAGAACAGCGTATTCTTTTCACTTGCTCTCTCCTGTGTAAAGTTTTAGCAAAGGAACCTTATTTGCATAATGAATATATTAATCTAATCAAGATGGGCTTGATTCAATTTGTAGTGTATAAGCACTGCAGCAAGAATGCTGAAAACGAATGAGGATCCAAGAGAGATTTTGGATTGCAAGTTGCTACGAAGGACAGACATGCAAGGTTCCATCACTCTCTGTAACTCCATAAATTTAAGGCTCTTTCTTCAGGTTACTGGATCCCAGCAGCATCCCACAGGTATCCCAGTAGAGCCTCTCCCAGGAGGGGAGCACAACAAGGAGTGGTCCCCTCCACCCTGGCCACCTACAGGAATGGAAGAGGTGCAATGGCCACACCTCTTCCTTCTGCAACACAGCCAGGCACTGTCCTAGGCTGTGGTGGGCCAGCAGGCATGGCCATTGTGCTTCCTGACCCTCCCCAGCTCAGGTAAGTAGGAAGGATGGCAGGAGGGCTGCACAATTGCCATTCATTGATGGGTAAAACTGATCAATGATTTGTGTTGCCATCATGCCATATGGGGACAGGAAAATGATGGGACACAGACAACGTAGGGTTGTCTGGGACCTGTCCTTCTCTCATCCTCAATGTGGTACGAAAATATCCTGGAGAAAGGGCCTAAGTCTTAGTTGTAGGTTCATTTCTCTTAAGAAGAGGAGATGTTCTGGCTGTGTTTTGAATATGACTATCAAGTATTGCCTGGATACAAGCTCTTTGGAGGTCCTACCTCCTTATAGCAATAGCAGTTACATTTCTATATTGCTTATCAGTGCTCAGCACTTCCTAAGTGGTTTACAATGTGTTTTAACTAATTGCCTCCAACAAGCTGGGTACTCATTTTACTGACCTACGAAAGGAAGGAAGGCTGAGTCAACCTGGAGCCCTGCAGGATCGAACTCACAATGTCATTGCTGCAGTACCAGCATTTAACAATTGTGCCAACAGAGCTCTCCTTGTCTCTTTCTTTCCAGCTATGCTATGGAAGGAAACAGAAATACATTCCTGCTGTTGGCAGGTAGAAGTTTTGAGAATCTCTCATCTCATTGATTATATTGTATTAAATGATGGCAGCCCATTTAAAGCATGCTTCTTTTCAAGGGATGAATGAGCTCATAGTTAGTCTGACCTTGTGGCCAGACTCCCTCCCTCGCCCCTCCCTCCCCTCCTCCTCCTCTCTCATTTTAGAAGTGTCTTGTCTACTGGATTTTTAAGCACCAGAAATGGATCTCAGTCATTTTCCTGGGTGGAAAGGAAGAAAAACCTTGTCCATGTTGGTAATACATTTTACAGGATATACATTATAACAACTGTGTGTATGTGTATTTATCTGGACTGAAAATCTGTTATAACATGGGGGGAAATGCTCCTTTTAATTTCTCCCTGGATAGATTTCTGTACTTTAAGACAGAGAGCAATTTGTCTTATATTACAGATGATCCTTCCTATCTGTAATAGAAGGGATTAGTTTTTATGTTATTTTCATTTGTCTCCAGTTTCAAATTGAGTTCACTCTGGAACAAGGTTTATGATGAACTATTGATTAATAGTTGATTTACAATTGTTCTCTTCAACACCATGAGCAAACCTAAAGAGTTTGTATGACAGTAGTCATGACTCAAGGCTTCTTTTTCTGAAATCATTTTGTCTTCCTCTGCATTAACCAGTTAACTGAAGAAAAAAATACCCTACGTGTTGCATTGCAGCCAAATATGTCAGTGGTCTATCACTCCCTTCACTCTTGCAAAAAACTTTAAGGATAATGAAGCTAAAAAGGAATGGAGACAGATGATTCCATCATATTCTTGCTTTTCCAGTCGAAAGGTTCCTGGCACTGCCTTATAAGGAAGAAAAAAAGCATTGATGGAGGTAAATGTAAGGGTGGAAATTAAATAGTTTATGAATATATCCAATGGGTCCACTGCAACACTGTTATTATCAGACACATGCACTCATTTTTCAGTATCTGGCCACCCTGAGAAAACCATGAACTCCTCCAACTTTTTCCCCCAACTTTTTCACATAAGTAAATGTGCATGATGCAAATTCATTGAAAAACATACTCAAATACAATTTATACAAGGGTAAAGATTATAGAAATAGGAACATAAAGCCTGAATTTTATTTGGTAATCCCAACTAGAGTAGACTTACTTAAAACAACTGTTAAATGCTAAATCAGCACATATGTAAATTCTATGGATTTGCTGGGTTTGCTTTATTTGGAGTTACTGATAGAATTCAAAATTAAGAAAATATGTAGTTGAACTTTGGAAATCATTTCCACAAGAAGTAGTGCTAGATATAAAACTGCAGAGGGATTTACACAATATGCATATCTATTTACCATCTATCTATCTACTTTTCAATCTATCTATCATCTATGTTGTTGTGTGTCTTCAAGTTATTTCCAAATTATGGAGACCCTAGGGTGAAGCTATCATGGGCTTTTTCTTGGCAAAATTTGGTCAGAGAGGAGTTGCCATTGCCTTCTTCTGAGAATGAGAGAGTGTGTCTGCTTAGTGTAGGATCTTAAACCTCCAATGTTGTGCATACTTCTAATATTGCTGAAGTCAGTGGCACTTCTTGGAAAGTAAATATGCACAGTAGTCCTGAGTGTTGGAGAAACAATGGATCCTGATAGCTGCATGTAATTGCTGTTAAAGTATTATTAAATAAAAATGAGAGCAATGTATAAACATTAAGATATTCGAATCCAAGGCCTCTGTCAAAAAGCAGATGAATAAGTAATGTTGTAGTGCTCCATTCTACACAAATGTATCCAAATCTGTAACATCAGGGATCTGGAGGAGTCAGCAGTAAAATGACTAGTGCACCTGAGCCTTCCAAACACAGGTACAAGAAAAATAATCACCATTAATCAAATAACTTGATATGCTTGCTGCTCTGAAAAAATCACACTCCAACCCTGGTACCTGAAAAAGAGCCAGGATTTACAATTGACTGGAGCAGACCCAAATAATATTATTTTCTTGTCATCTAATAAAATTACTGGGATTTAATTATAAAACAGAGTGATTTAAAGAGGAAATATGAAGAGAGGGAGCATTGTGTCAAGTTATAAACTTTCCTCTTTCAGTTGATTTCTAACAAGAACTCACACAATGGGATTGCAGATTACCAGTGGCAATCATAGTCTATGGCCCTTTCTGCACCGGGCTATTAAAACGGTGCAGAGCGACCCCCAACGGAAGTCTTCTGCACCGTAGAATGGACTGGAGCAGACTACTTTTTGTAGTTCCACACCTCAGTCTGTTTCAGAGTGACCGGAACTGGTCGCACAGCGTGCTTGTTAAAAACCTCTTTTTAGAGGTTTTTAAAAAGCAGGGAGCGCGCAACTCCGTGTCGCTCTGTCCCTGCGCTCTGGTGCAGATTTGCAGGTGCACACAAGTGCATGCCTGCAGATCTGTCGGGGGCAGGCTTTAGGTTGGTGAGCTTCTCCAGTTGGTGGAGAGCCTCCACCAACTGGAAGCCGCCATTTTGGATGCCAGAGCAGTGCGGAGCAATGAGCTCGCACTGCTCCTCGTCCTGACGGACTTGCCCAGACTCTGAAGAAGTCTGGTGAGTAGCGTTTTTTCGCAGTTCCTTTCCCACATGCGGAAAGGGCCTAAATCTGATGGTCAATCTGAATTAAAGCACACCCACTGGATCAATGGACTTTGCATAATCTGATCTCATGTCTGTGTCATGAAGCATTATGGTCAAGGAGATGATTTTGCTGACCTCCAATGGGAAAGAAGTTAGGATCAATAATAGAATCATAGCATAAATGGATTGGTAGAGACCACAAGGGCCATCAAGTCCACCCCTTTGCCATGCAGAAATACACCATCAAAGCATTCCTGACAGATGGCTATCCAACCTCTGTTTAAAAAATTCCAAAGAAGAAGACTCCAACACATTCCCAGGCAGCATATTCTACTATTGAATTGCTCTTATGGTCAGGAAGTTCTTCCTAATGTTTAGATAGAATCTCTTTTCATAGAGTTTCAAGCCATTGCTCCATGTCCTAGATTCTGGAGCAGCAGAAAACAGGCTTGCTCTATGCTCCATAAGACATCCCTTCAATCATGTAAACATAGCTATTTTGTCACCTCCTAACCTTCTCTTCTCCAGGCTAAACATACCCTGCTCCCTAAGCCACTCCTCATAGGGCATGGTTTCCAGGCCTTTTACCATTTTGGTCACCCTCCTCTGGACATGTTCCAGCTTGTCAATATCCTTCCTGAACTGTGATGCCCAGAACTGGACACAATATTCCAGGTGGGGTCTGATCAAAGCAGAATAGAATGGCACTATCATTTCTCTTGAACTAGACGCTGTGTTCCTGTTGATGCAGCTGAGAATCACATTGGCTTTTTTAGTTATTGCATCATACTGCTGACACATGTTCAGTTTGTGATCGACTAAGATTCCTAGATCTTTTTCATATGTACTGTGATCAAACCAGGTGTCACTCATCTTATACCTATGCATTTCATTTTTTTTTTCTGCCCAAGAGTAGTACTTTACACTTTTCTCTCTTGAAATTCAATTTGTCAGTTTTAGCCCAGCTCAATAATCACTTAAGATCATTTTGAATTCTGATCCTGTCCTCTCAGGTGTTAGCTACTCCTCCTAATTTGGTGTCATCTGCAAATTTGCTAAGAATGCCTTCTGTTCCCTCATCTAAATCTCTGATAAAAATGTTGAATAGCAGTGGACCCAGGACAGGAACCGTCCCCCCAGTCACTACTCTCCAGGATGAAGAGAAGCCATTGGTGAGCATCCTTTGAATTCTATCAGTCAACCAGTTGCAAATCCACCTGACTATAGCATTGTCTAGCCCACAAGAATATCATGGGAGACCTTGTTAAAGGCCTTACTGGCATCAAGATGCTCTATGTCCACAGCATTCCGTTCAACTACCAAGCTAGTAACTCTATCAAGACAAAAGATAAGACAAGTCCGGCATGACTTGTTTTTGAGAAACCCATGTTACCATTTAAGGATGATGGCATTCCTTTCTAATCACTTACAGACTGTCTGTGTAATGATCTGATGTAGAATCTTTCATAGAATCATGGAAGAGACCACAAGGGCAATCCAGTCCAACCCCAATCAAACACACATCAAAACATTCTCAACAGATGGCCATCCAGCCTCTGCTTAAAAACCTCCAAAGAAGGAAACCCTACCACGCTGCGAGGCAGCATATTCCACTGCTGGACAACTCTGACTGTCAGGAAATTTTTCCTGAGGTTCAGGTGAAATCTCCTCTCCTGCAGCTTGAATCCACTGCTCTCCTGCAGCTTGAATCCATTGCTCTGTGTCCTGGTCTCTGGAGCAGCGAAAAACAAGCCCGCTCCCTCCTCGATATGACATCCCTTCAAATATTTAAACATGGCTATCACGTCCCCTCTTAACCTTCTCTTCTGCAGACTAAACACAACCAGTTCCCTAAGCCGCTCCTCATAGGACATGACTTCCAGCACCTACATCATTTTGGTCACTCTCCTGTGGACACACTCCAGCTTGTTGATATCCTTCTTGAATTGAGGTGCCCAGAACTGGACACAGTATTCCAGATGACGTCTAACCAAAGCAGAACAAAGTGGTACGATTACCTCCCTCGATACCATACTCCTATTGATACAATCAAGAATTTCATTGGCTTTCTTGGCTGCCACATCACACTCTTGACTCATGTTCAGCTTGTGGTCTACCAAGACTCCTAGATCCTTTCACACATACTGTTATGCAGCCATGTGTCCCCCATTCTATATTTGTACATTCCATTTTTTCTGCCCAAGTGTAGGACTAAAATAGTGGATTCCCTTGTCATTTTGTCAACCTTCTGGACCATGAAATTCACAGCAAGGCAAGATAAAAACTTGTTGGACCTTGTGGTCTTGGCAGAGTTTGACTGCCAGCATATATCAGGATAATTGAAGTCTCCCATTACTACTGCATCTCTCCTTCTTGAATGTGTGATCATCTGCTCCAGGAAGGCATCATCCAAGTCCTCAGGCTGTCTTGGAGGTCTGTAGTAAACCCCCACAATAACATCCATATTGTTTCTTGCTCCCTTAATTCTTACCCAGATACTCTTGACCTGGCTTCCTGAATTTATGCTATGGATCTCTTCACAGGTGAAAACATCCTTGACATGTAAGGCTACTCCTCCTCTTTTCTTATTTGGTCTATTTCTACGAAATAGCTTTACCCCCTTATGAGTACATTCCAGTCATGAGACTCATCCCACCAGGTTTCAGTGATGCCTATTAAATCATATTTAAATCATATATTAAGAGTTCAAGTTCATCTTGCTTATTTCCCATGCTCTGTGCATTAGTGTAGGGACACCTACACTAAGACCATGTGTCCTTCCCTCAAGTCCTTTGCTAAAGTTGATTTTATTCCCACTGTTGCTCTCTAATACTACTTGGCCTGGTCTGTCTAGATCATTTGGGCTTTTTAGCCCAGCACTCGCTGGATCCTTACCCTGAATAATAATGTCTCCCTCCCCCACCGAACTCAGTTTAAAGACCTCCTGATCTGCTTTGTGAGGCTGTTAGCAAAAACATTTTTGCCAATGGGCGTGAGGTGCAGTCCATCCATTGTCAGAAGACCATCTTTGTGGAAATGCAGACCATCATCCAAAAACCTAAATTGTTCCTGGTAGCATCATCTGCAGAGCTACTCCACTGTTCTTCTCTCCCTTTGTGGGCCATGTCATTCCACAGGGAAGAGAGATGAAATGATAATCTGAGCACCAACGTCCTTCAGCTTCCTACCCATAACCTCATAATCCTTTGTGATGCACTGAAAGTTGCACTTTGCAGTGTGGTTGGTTCCCACATGAACCAAAAGGAGGGTGTTACCCATCTCGTTAGCCTCTCCATTACATCATTGATTTTGGCCTCATGGAGACAGCACATCTCACAATTCATCCTGTCCAGGTTGCAAATTGTTGGTTCTGTTCCTCTCATCAAGGAGTCCCCAATCACTAGAACTCATTTCCTTTGAGGCCTGTCCGGGGTTACTTGATGAGCAGATTCTTCCAGGGTTGCCTGGACATTCTCTTCAGGCTGAGACTGTTGATCTTGCTGCTGTTGGATTTCGTCCTGCTGCTGTTCAACTTCCTGTTGCTGATGTTCGATTTCCTCTTGGTGATGTTCCATTACCTCCACCTGCTGTTTCACTTCCTCATTAATAAGGTCAAGAACTTGGAAGTGATTCTGCAGCTCGAAACTCTCAGTTTGGTTCCTGACCCTTTTACTCCTACATGTCACATTCCTCCAAGTATCTGTCTCCTGGTTTTGTGAACCCACTTCCTTATCTGCTAGCTCTTCCATATATTCCATCTTCAAAAAGGTCCTCTCCACCCTATCCAAGAACTCTTCATTCTCCCTAATAATCCAAAGATTAGAAACATGTTTGTCCAGCTGGCGAACCTTCTCCTCTAAGAGGGCCACCAGCTTGCACTTGCTGCAGATGTAGCCAATGACATCTTGCAGCAAGAAAAGAAACATGCCACAACTGTTGCAGGTGACTGCAGCAGCTTCCTCACCAACCATACTTGATAATCTAGACAGTTAAATTAGAAAAAGTAAAACTGGGCTTCCTGCTCAAACTCCCCTGGTGAAACCCACATCTCAGTACCCCTGTTTGCCAAGCTTTAATTGTCAAACTTCCAGGACTGAGGTTGCAATTCTATAGTAGTTCTAGTTACTCCTCCAAGCTGCCCTACCCACCTGGATGTTGTGGTTAGGCAGAGCGTCTCAGGAGGGCTTCAATCAAACTCTTGCTAAACTTGTATGGCCAAACTGAAGAAACAATCAACACTTGCTAAACTTATCTAACTAAACTGTCACGCCGAAGGCTGCTGGGAGCAGTTATAACAAGCTAACAGCTGCTAGCCCCTCTCCCTAGCAAGTCAGTCAGTCAATTAGACTGTGTGCTCAGGGAGAGCACATGGCCAGATCAAACAGACAAACAAACACACCCCCACAAGTCTGTAAAAACACCCAGTCAAGGATGTCTTCTCAGACACAGCTCACCTTCTGCTCTCTTCTCTGGAAATGAGCTTGAAGGCTACTGGGAGCAGTTATAATGAGCTAACAGCTGCTAGCTCCTTCCCCTAGCAAGTCAGTTAGACCAAATGACTGCTAGCACCTCCCCCTAACAAGTCCCATTATTGATGTCAGGATGCTTTGTGCCATGACATGGAATGTGTGGGGCCAAGGCTTTCAGGAGCCCTTCTTCTCTGTCTTTGCTGGATTTTTTTGGAAGCAATCTGGCAGTTTGCTAGGCAGACTGTGGCAAGTGTCCTTTGATCAAATTTTGCCAAGAAAAGCCCATGATAGGATCACCCTACAGTCACTGCAATTTGGAAATGACTTCAAGGTGCACTACAGCAGCAACATAAAGAGGGCAGGCTTTGTTTTATACATAGAGGTTCCATAGAGCAGGTACACAGATATTCCAGGGTTCTTGCGCACATGGATAGCTTCCATGCAAATGAGAATCTCTCCTCCTCAAATATACTTGCTTTCCATGTGAGAAGAGACACAACAGAGTGGGCCTGTCCAGGTGCTCTTCTGCTCAAATGTTGGAGAGAGCAAGGTGACTAGTAATTGTCATCCACATTATACTAATCAATCTATTCTGTTCTTTCTCTAGTATATAAATATATAGCTATTGCTATATAAGCTGTAAGCATGAACTACATTCTTCTCTTCTCTCTTCCACATACACATTGTTTATTTCTGTTTTATGCACCTTGGAATTTCCTGGCTTCTTTGGTTGATTTAAAAACCCACACAACACTTTTGAAAATAAAAGACTTTTCTTATTTACAGCTATGCTACACAAAACCTCATTATAGTGCTTTTTATCTGTGAGGTATTATTAATTAAGGTTCTTTTTCAAATGTTCTGCCACTTGTCATGCATGTTAGTTTCCACCTTATTAAATGGTGCTAAAAACACTTTGAGGTTTTCCAGTAATTTGGTCTACAGTACAAGTGTGTAGTAGTAATTGTTTAATTATTCTTTATACACAGCAAAACTTCATTTTTTAATTTCCAGTTTTGTCTTTGATCCTGCTTTGAAAAATTTTAAAATGATTGCACTTTAAAAAACACCACAGAGTGATTAACCATTAGTTTATAATTAACATTACTAAAGAATGAGAAAGTGATAAATTGGAGTAATGGAGCTCTCTATGTGCTTCATTAATTAAAGACTGCAAAAAAAAATACAATTATGCATGCTATGAAACTTTACATTTCATTGGTAGAAAACTTCTGCTTCAAATCGGGTAGACTCAACACAATAATGTGCTCAAAATCCTATATTATCATCCATTACTACAACCCTGGTTTTTAATTACTTCCATATTTATTTATTTCTTTTTTTCCCAAAGGATGGGAGACATTGAGAAGACAAGGGCCATTTCTGTAGTAGACTGCTACAGTGCTATTATTTCACTTTCAACATCCTATGGAACCCTGGGGTTTGCAGATTCGGGAGGGGCGAGGCGGTCCCTCCTGAAACTGCAAACCCCAGGATTCCATAGGATGTTGAAAGTGGAATAATTGCACTATCAAAGTGTAGTGCGGAAATGGCCTATGTTTACTATATGTGATCTTCTCAAGTCATGAATGTTGTAGCTGTTTATTAATTAACTTTCCTACTTCACCTTAGTTCAGTTTGTTATCATCCTTGTTATTACTCCTGACTTCACTTTTTTTCCCCTTCAGATAAATTATCATTAACTTCATGTTTTCTACTCCTTTGCTTATGTCTGCCATATATTGTAACTTAAATTTGTCTTCGTAAGTTGATTTATTTCGATTGTTCCTTTGATCTGACACCTAGAGTACAATAAATGTTCATATTATATCTCATGCTCTTATCTGTTTTTCTTTATCAGCTTGTATCTATGTTTTGAGAACCCACTTCTTTGTTTTCTCCTGGAAACATTTCCCACTTAAAAATATACTTCTCAGTGAGATTCCATTCCTCCTCATTTCTGGTTTGTGATTTTCCTTGTAGAGTCATTGTTGATTTATCCATGTCTCTTAATTCTATTAATTTTACTAACCAATCTTCTATTTGTGGTATCTGCTTGTTCTTCCATAATTTGGCATAAATGATCCTGGCAGCAGTAATCATATACACAATTACTCTCCAATATTTCAGTTTTATAGATTTATATATTCTATGAAGCATGTTTAATAGAAGTATTTCAGGTAATAATGGAATATTTGTTTGTAGTATATTGGACATTATTTCCTGAATCTTTTTCAAATATGTTTTGGCTCGTTCACATGTCCACCATTGGTGGTAAAAAGGTCCATTATCTGTTCCACATTTCCAGCAATTGTTTCCCATAGTTTTGTATGTCTTACACAATTTTACTGGATCTATATGCCACCTGTGTAACAGGTAGTCTTTAGGTAGTTTTCTTTTATTGATTGAGCCAATGTGAATTTCTGTGTTTCTGTCCAACTTTTTTCCCATTGTTCAAGGTGTAGTTCATGACCAATGTTTTGGGCCCATCTAATCATAGTTACTTTAATTTGTTCGGATTCTAGTTCTCTTTCTATTAATATTCTAGAAAGCTTTGACGTCAGCTGTTTTGGAGATTCAAATGTGGCTTTCTCGAACTCATTAATTTTTGAAGCAGATTCAAACCCTTCCAGTTTCTTGTCCATCTTGAATCTTTCTTTCAATTGTCTATACAGGAATCAGTGGCACTTAAACTCCTGTTTCCAATATCTCTCTCGATTTCATTGTATAATGCTGTTTATTTTCTTCAATTAATATGTCTTTATATTGGATCCACTTCTCTAATGGACCTTTCCATCTTCCATACAGAGCTTTGTGCGGGGATAGCCATTGAGAAATTTTTCTGTAGAATTTATTCTTGAATTTTTGCCATATCAATAACGACTTCCTTTTGTAATGATTTTGAAATCCTCTGTCTATTTTTGCTTTGTTGTACCACATGTATGCATGCCATCCCATATGAAGATCTGAACCTTCTAAATTCAGTAATCTTTCATCTCGGAGTATTATTCATTCTCGGATCCACATCAGTCCATTTGCATAGTAGTAAAGTTTTAAGTCCGGCAATCCAAAACCTCCCTTTTCTTTTTTCTCTGTCAAAATGCTCCATTTATTTAGTAAGATCTCTCTGCCATTCTTGAAATGATTTTTCATTTGTTATGACTGGTAAATTTTGAAAGAGAAAGGGGTTTTCTTGGCAAGATTTATTCAGAGGTGGTTTGTTGTTGCTTCCCTTGAGGCTAAATGTGACTTGCCTAAGGTTATCCAATGGATTTCTAGGGCCAAGTTTGGGATTCAAATCCTGTCGTTTAGGACTCAAACCACTACACTTGCTGGCTTCTCAACTGTAGAAGACCTATTAAATCAATGAATCTATTTTGATTGAATAGACCAATGACCAATAGGATTCAATCCCACTTTGAAGCATATGTTCCCAAATTCATTAGAACAGTTATCTCTCTCTCTCTCTCTCTCTCTCTCTCTCTCTCTCTCTCTATCTAAGCCAAGGCCCTGAAGAGCTACTCCAAATATCTCTCTCCAAATAGAAGGATCCTCCCAAGATATTGTAAAGTGTCTGAAAATTCCCAGGCTTTTATCAGCAGAGAGTTCTCATGGTTTGTGGGATGAGTCATGCTATTCAAGAAACATAAAATCACCCTCACCATTAAAGACATATAGAACTAGCTGTGTAGCCCTTTGGATTTTGCCTAATGAAAACATCAATATACATCTAAATGCCTAAAACTTAAGAACAAAACAAAACAAAACAAACCCTGCACCGTACCAGGCCAAAGCAAAGGAAGAGAGGCTTTGATAAATCTCTGTTATCAAGCTGCATCTTGCACCAAGTGTAACTTACCCAGGCTCAAACTGCAAATAATGTGTGTTGGATAAGAGAGAGCTGATTGACACACAGGTAATCAGAATCAGTTCTGGTAATGATCTGTCCAGCAGTGCCAAAGAATAAATGGATGGGAAAGAAGGTTCTGTCAAATCCTCTGCAAATTTCTCTGTTCATGGGTAGCTGCATCCATCTCTTCTTTATGGGGATGAATTACATGACAATAACAGTGAAAGAAAACAAAAGATGTTGTGTGTGTGTGTGTGTGTGTGTGTGTGTTTAAAAGAGAAATGTATTTCCTCTTAGCTTTCTACAACTGAAACATCTTATTCCATTTTTTTTATCCTGCTGTTGATACACTTTGATTGTATTGTCATTGTTTTTATTTATTGTTGATCTGTTTAAAATGTTTTTATACTGCCTTTCCATAAAGCTGAAAGCAAATTACCAAATATGTATCAAATCCGGGTCTGCAGAACATTCCTGACAGTCAGATCTGAAAGCTAGTAATTAGGATGGATTGGAGATGAGCTTCTATCAGTGAAAAGAAGATCTACCATCAGGAAGGCTTTTTACACTATGGAGACTGAATTTCACCCAGAAAAGTAGTATTAACAGTGCCCCCTACTTCTAGCAGGATCCAAAGCCCCATCCAAACCACAATTGCTTTCTCTGGGGTGAGAGGATTTAAGCAAAAGTACATCTGTCATGTATTAAGTAAAGCAGAAGCTCCCCATCTCCTGCAGATGATCATAAATTTTAACCCATACATGGGGATATAAATAATGATTTAATTTATCCTTGTGTGGAAAATGAACAAACTGGAGTACAAGTTAGGGGTAGATTTCGCATTCAACTATTGTGACTAGGGGTTGTTGCTTTCACAGGAAATATGTTCATTTTTGCAAGTGATTTGTACACATTTTTGTGAAATGTACAGCAAGGGAAATGTAGTAAATGCTGTATTGTAGTTAAAGTAAGCTGGTGAACTATTGGCTAGACAGTGCTACTGTTAGGTGGATTTGTAATAGGTCATCTGATTGAACCCAGAGGGTGTTCACCAGTGAGTGTTCTTCATCTTGAAGAGGGCACTAGTAGGGTGTCTAGTAGGGTGTCTCAGAGTTCCTCATCCAGGCTGCATCTATAGGAGCATAGTGTCAAGACTGAGGGAAGTAGCAATGTTATTCTATTCTGCTTTGGACAAATCTTACCTGGAATATTGTGTCCAGTTCTGGATGCCACATTTCCAGAAGGATATTGATAAACTGAAATGACTTGGAGACTTGGGCATGTTTAGCTTGGAAAAGAGAAGACTGAAGGAGGACATGAGACCAATAGGGAGACACAGAAAAACCTGCCCCGGAGCTGAGACTGTCAGGGCCAAAGAGCAACAAAGAAACATCAGACACCAAGCTCTCTGTCTCACATTTCCTTTTTAGTAGAGTGTTTTCCTCATGAATCAATGTCTCCTACAAGTCTGAATTGTAGCTGTAGGTAGTTTAGAATATTGATTTTGCATTGTTTTTACTGAACTGTTTAAAATTGTTTTTAGCCTTATGCTTGAATCTGTTTTAATGTTGTGAACAGTGTGATCCTGTTTTATTTTGACCTTTTCTGTTTTTAGCTATATGGCACTTGGTTGGAATTGCAAGCCACCTTGAGTCTCTATCTGAAGGGAAGGACAAAATATAAATAAAATTGATGATAATGGCTTATCATCCAACATTTTACAGATCAAAAATAGGATATCTATTGCAACCCAATCATCCTATAGGGCCTGAAATTTTCCTGCTGTGCCTGGGCTCAAGTATGAGGAATTTTCCAAAGAACACATACCAGCTGGAGAGGCAGGCCAGTTCCTTTGATTCTAATAGTAGGGAACAGGGGCCCCTCCTCCACCCACATTATTTTATCAGTCTCAGTCAATACGGTGGTCTCACGTTTAATAAATCACTGCAGCATTCTTGCCTTGTCTTCTTCTTGTCACTGCAAATAGATGACTTGCCTCTGTGTTGGGGGGCAAATGGAAAAGATGCCTATCACATACTTTGAAAGCACCTGGTTGAAAATTCCAGGTAAGATGTTCTCTACATCTCCGTGACCTGGATAGCACAAGCTATCAAGACTGTGTGACAGACAGACAGACAGACAGACAGACAGACAGACAGACACACACAGACACAGACACAGACACAGACACAGACACAGACACAGACACAGACACAGCACACACACACACACACACACACACACACACACACACACACACACACACTGCCTTTGTACCAGATAGAATTGTGTCAGAAACTAATCAGGCTCTTTCCTGTTAAAATGGGTGAAACTTATCTTCAGCTGTGACTCTTTGAAAACTTATCCAAGTATAAATCAGAGGCATTTACTTTTGAGTAGTCAGGTATAAGATTGCAGTGCCCAACATAATAGTTTTCCACCCTAATTAGGTGGTTCTACATTCAACTATTTGAGCCTGGGTTCAATTGAACACAAATAACTTAAAGAAATAAATACAGCTGATATTTCCTCTCTATTTCATGTTTAACAGCTGATTGGCTGAACCAAATGGGAATCCATAATGGCCATCATCAAAACCCCTTTTCCAAACTGTTTACTTCATTTCTGATGGATAGTAACCAAACCTCAAAAGTTCTATGCAGAAAAATCTGTAAAAGTACCCAAGTGGCATGGTTCTATTGCCACTAATACCCTGCCCACAATGCTTATGATAATACAGCGTAGAATGCACAATTCAGCAGTAATTACTGATGAAATTTCTGATACAATAGGCTCCAGATTGTTAGCTCAATTGCTAGACTTTCTGGTTAATGGGATGGGATCGGGATGCATCAATAACAACAGAATGAGAAGAGGGCATTAACAAAACCATTAATATGAAACATTAGAAACGATCCATCTGTTTAACACATCACTCTTTTGAATTTTGAAAATGAAACTGTGTGGCTGCATTAAAGATGAGGTCAGGATAGTCATAATGTCTTTACAAATTCCAGAACATTAACTGCTGATAAAAAGCTGCTCAACTGTCATGCTTGATAGCTATTTGCATTCAGGCAGAAAACCTGGAATAAACTGGTGACTACACAGTGCACTTCTCAACCTCCTAGACAGCTAATGGCTGACCTTTGGAATGTGTCACCAATTACTAGAAATGCTTAACAGTAATTTTATGGCACTTTTTTTCTCTTCAGATACACTATCTCCAATAAAGATTTATGTTCTGTGTGTCACAGGTTGAGAAGCATGATGGGACCTGTTGTTACTCCTGGCTTCATATTTTCCCACCACTAGAGGGTGAGAACGCAAAGCTGCTTGTAGTTGTTTAGTCTAGCTTTCTGTGAACGCTTCCCGTGTGAAACCTAAACGTATTCAAGGTCTTCTGCTGCCTGCAGCTGCAACTTTGTTATGGTTAAGGAAACGCCTTGTTATTGAATATGTATACTTAAAAACACGGCTTCTGAACAGGCTGTGCCTTTTTCTTGTTTCCTTTCCTTTCTGCTCTGGACGAGGAGATGGCTCGCTGCGCTGTAACTTAATAGTCTGCTACTTGATCTATTGCCCGCAATAAAGACTGTTAGCCTGCTGCCTCGTGTTGGCTGTGATGTTTTTCCTATTGATGGTAATGCCCCGGCGGGTTTTTCAACACTGTGTACAAAATTTTTTCAATTATTTCCAACCATAAAGAGCCAGATTGCAGCTAGACAATACATATTAACAATGACACCCACGTTAAATCAATAGGAATTTGTGTCCCTTGGATGATGGCATTAAATAAGCCCATTTTGCAGGATCATATAGGCAGAAGTGGGGGTCTGAGCATGTCTGACCTCTGTATATTCATTGCTAAGTTCTGAAGTACTCTTTTTTTATGCATATACACACTCTTCTTGTACCTGGGGGCTTAGAAAAAGTGCAGAACTGTGCATGCAGACTGGAGCTGTGAGTTAAAAATGGTTTAGACTTGAGTTCACTCCTTCATTTGGGAAGTCATTTCATTTTACTGCTTCATAGGCACATGATCCTTCATTTCCCTATACAGGGTAAAGAAAACTTCATTTGCATTTCTCATTGATTTTATATGAGCAAATCACAACATTCTTATTATATGTATTTCCTATTATATCTATTTGTTTTTATTTGTTTAGACAGCAATGGATAACACTTGTAGAAATAGGTGACAAAGGATATAAGAAATAGCATGTCCCCAGACTTGAGTTATTTTAATCTAGGGGGAGGTATTCATGAGAGAAAATAGATGCCATCTTCTGGTTGTTGGTGTTAGGGAGAAGCCACACAAGTTACCAAGCTCCTGGATGCTGGGAGCTGGACTTCCCCAGTAGACAACCAAAAGGGAGAGACTGTTGGTCTCACTGTCTGATTGAGATATATTTGAATAAGAACCTTTTGGACAACCCCGTTCAAGCAGCTCTTGCTTGTCCCACTGGTCCTCCCTGAAACTGGTACATTCGTATCAATAATTCTTTAAGCTCAATGGCTTTTTTGTTTATTTGTTTGTTCGTTATCAATTCATGCTTTCTGGCACAACTTTGGAAGCTGGTTTGTCCTTGAGATGCTGCCCAGGTGTCTGTCCCCCACACCTTTGGGAATCACTAATAGGTTTTGTGGGTGAAACTGGGTAGGACCAAATTTGTCTCAGGGGATACCACAACTGCTTTACTCCCAGATGACAGTAGGGAGATCCACAGTGATACCATCATAAGTTCGGCCCATTATTCCCATGACACAGTTTTGTCTCCACAGGTTTCATTGAAGAACACCTCCACTGAACAACACTCTATATTAGGAGCTGTCTTTTTGCTATGGAACTGACACTGGAGTAACAAAATGCTTGAGAAATAGAAAGGATTTATGGGGAGGCCATGATAATACATAAATTTGATTAGAATAAGGTGAATAAGCTCAAGTGAGATGAAAGTGAAGAATATAAGGGACAAAGAAAAAGAGAATGTAGACTTAGCGAAGGAGTGGAATAAGGAGTTTATTACACGAGGCAAGTAAATCATAAATAAAGCAGGATAATAGTGACTCTGGCTGGGACTTAACACATGACATCAGATAATAACCTCCTTTGTAAAACAGCAGAAGAGCAACAGAACAAGGGAAAAAAACAGAGGTTTTAAAGGAATACATATGAAGGCAGAGTGGGTGGAGGAGGGGGAGGAGGAGGAAGAAGGGAAGCAGCAAAGGCAAAGCAAAGATGAATGCAAAATACCATACTCTCCTCTCCCTTCCCTCCCTCCCTTTCTCTATAAATGTGGGACAGACAGATAAGATACTTTCTCACTGTCACAAATGTGAAAGTGATAAAGAAACACAGAAGCTACTTTACTCCTCAAAGACTGTCCCAAATCACCTCATTGAGAGATTGACAGAACATGAAAAAAAAAGCAGAACCAATTAACAAGAACCTTTAGGAACTGCAAGCTTGGGGGCAATAACAGATAGACCTGTTATTGACAGATAGACCTGTCAGATATGGTGCTAGCTTGCTTCTAGTCAACCCTCCATTCCATATATGTCTCATGACTTACATTTACAGAGAGGGTCCTGGAGATATTTCAAAATTGTTACTAAGATAGGCTTCAAGAGTCTAAACACACACACGAAAAGAGAACACGTGTTTTGTAGCTTTAATAGCTGTGTAGAAAACATTTCAGCATGTGTAGATGTTGTTGTGGTATGCCTTTCAGTTGTTTCTGACTTATGGTGACCTAAAGCAAAACTATCACAGTTTTCTTCTGGGGGCTGAAAGTGTGTGATGTGTCCAAGGTCACCCAGTGGGCTGCTATGACAAAATGGGGAATTGAACCTTGGTCTCTGGGGTCGTAATCCAATGTTCAAACCACTACACCCTGCTGGCTCTGTTAGATTTCATTTTCTACACATCTATTAAGTTAAAGGAACCTTATCCAATTGTTCATGTGACAAACACGGGCATGATCAAAGTGATAAGGGAGACTTCTATAATGTAAATTGCAAACAAAAGTTTGTGAAGAAATGACACTTTATTTTCCAAATGCCCCTTTCCAAGCAATTCACCTCTGCTTTATTTGACTCCATGACATTTCAAAGGGTACGTAAAACATGACTTATTTAGTAGCAGCTGGAGACTTGCATGTCAATGAGGGGGTGTACCCAACCTGGTTTTTAGTCTGAACTTTAAAGAAGGTATCCATAATGCTAAACTTGATCCCATTCTGGGAGAAAGTTTGGGTATAAATTCAAGAAAGAAAGGTAGACAGGCAGGCAGGCAGGCAGGCAAGCAAGCAAGCTGTATCTACAAATAGTTTTAAAGCCTGGGATGAATTCACTGTCCCTCAGCAATGGAAACCAACAGCTGCAACTACCCTTATCTCTTTTGGATCCAAATTGCATCAGAAGTGATTTCAGTCCCAATATAGAGACTATTTTGGAATTTATAACAAATGTGTATTGCTTAGGTATATGGGATGCACCTCTGCACTTATGTGGTGCCAGAACTGCATGGTTCAATGAACTATGGGAGAAGGACCTTCTTTGTTGGCCTCCAATGCAAGGAGGCCAGGTGTTTTTATATCAGATGCAGTTGCATCTGGATGGTGAGTGGGGGGGTGCAGAGGATATTTAAGGTCTTCCTGTCCCCTTCACATCCTATTTTGGCAACTAAATTCAACCCACCCACCTACCACCACAAGTATAGTGTGAGCTTTGCTGGTCACTTCAGGGCTCAGTAGGATTCCCCCCTTTACCTGTTTCCCCTCCCACACCCACACTGTACCTGGGGAACTTTGACAATTGGCTATGGGTGGAATCCTTAAATAGGAAATTGGTTGGCAGGTAATGGTAGAGAAAAGTAGAAGTTGTGGTGAAGACTTTGGAACCCTTTTTTGTTCAGGGGAGGGCTCTAGAACTATCTTTTAGGTTCTCAGATCCAAGGGGTGGGAAAGGAGACTACTTTCGGGGCTGAGCTGGGTGCTTTGCTCTCACTTTAAGTCCTGTAACTTGGGAAGGGTTCCTTGGGTTTGCTTTTCAGGAAATGGCCAGAGAAGGAGCAACCCAGTTATTGGATTGTCCTCAGGGCTCAGGTGTTTCATCCAGGGAGAGGCTGAGGATGAAATCAAGGGCTATCCCTCACTAAGTTGTTCCCTCTTCTTGTTCCTTTCCAGGTTCAACAACATTAAATAGGTTCTAGGTTAAATGAAGTGGCCCCTACTCATCCCGATAATCTGAGTCTGGTTTTGTTATCCTATGGTTGGTCAGCAGTGCATGATCATTGCAACTCCCTTTTCCTCAAAAAGTACTTTTTTTTTTTCTATTTCACTATGAACATGAACATCATATATACTGGAGCCATCTCAACTGTAAGTGCACCAAGGATAAATGGTTCCTTGTAAATCCAAGTGTGTTTTCTTTAAGTCATTTTTGCCTCACTATCATTAAGATTATCGGGGAAGTGGAAGAGTAGCTATAGCCAGAATGAATGTGAAGAAAAGAATAGGGTAATTGTGGGTAGTTTGAAGAATGTGTTATGCATCACAGGCAAAGTCAGCTAAGGGAAAAGAAATTGTTTCAACCAAGCCAGTGACTAGTCATAGAAGGAAAGAATGAAGGCAAAGAAAAAAAACATCAACAGGATCAAAAAAGGGGTTGACTTTTCAGAGTGATCCAGTAGCTTGAAAACCATGGTCATTCAGCATGTGATTGATCACTGCAATAAACTTTTTTTTACTTAATCTAAATAAAGCTATAGATTCAGTTAACTGGCTGGTTTGCAATTCTAAGCCCTCCCCCCACCGCATCTGTTCCTACTGAACACGTGGCATGTGATCTCCCTAAAAGGATTAAACACACAAATATCTCTTCATATTACCAATAATGTAATGATTTAAATCCAATAGTTAGTCAGTTCCAACTAGCATATAGAATCACAGAATTATATAGCTGGAGGAGACTATAAGGGAAATCAAGTCCAAGCCCCTGCCACGAAGGAATACACAAGCAAATATTCCCAACAGATGTCCATCCAACCTCTGTTTAAAAACCTCCAAAGAAAGAGACACCACCACACTCTGAGGCAGCATATTCCATTGTTAAACTGCTCTTACCTTCATAAAATTCTTCCAAATGTTTAGTTTGAGTCTCTTTTCCTGTCATTTGAAGTCTTTGCTCTGTGTCCTCATCTCTAGATCAGCAGAAAACAAGCTTACCCCATCTTTCGTATGTCATCCCTTCAAATATTTAAACAGAGCTATCATGTTATCTCTTAACCTTCTCTTCTACAGGCTAAACATATCCAGCTCCCTAACCCTTTCCTCATAGGTCATGGTTTCCAGAACTTATGCCATTTTGGTCGCCCACTTCTAGACATGTTCTAGCTTGTCAATATCCTTCCCGAATTGTAGTACTCAGAACAAAGCACAGTATTCCAGGTGAGGGTCTAACCAAAGTAAAATAATAATTTCATGCATTCAAAAGAAAGTTGGTATGTGAGCACTTGCACAACTTCTATTCATTCAATATGTCTGGTTTGGATAGGACTACCAATTGGATTTGGGCCCATAAGTCTTTCAGGATAACTTTACTAATTGCTCCAGTGTACTAACATTGCTGACAATGAGGTTTGGATGATGTTCAAAGGAGGCAATGAGAATTCACACATCATTTCAAACATGAACAAGATGAACTGTAATTAAAGTGGCACCTACTGTACATTAGTTGTTAGAACTTTAAAGGATGTTTTAAATTACTTCTTGATTGAAAAATGCTGCCTAATTAATCAGAAAGACACCATACTGAGAGCCATGGTAAAGTCAAAAAGAGTAATTGCCATTGTTGTTAGAGAATCGACATATTGCTCACAAAAGCTGACGAATCTATTTGATATACTGCAGGAATTCCTAGATTCACCCTGTTGCTTTACTGTGCTTGAAACAAAGCCACTGAAAAGAAATATAAACATAAAAGAAATTACTTCTACATTCATCTTTTAGGAATGGGTAATTTATTCTTTTCAGTTAGTAATAAGCTGAAGTGTTCACTATGCACAAGATTTGTCTACCACCTGCCTGCCCTAGAAAAGAGTTTAGACACGGGCTTATACAGACACTTGCTCATACTTTCCTGACTTATTTTGATCCCACAGGAACTGGAGAGGACCATTCGTAACCTACTGCTCTCTTCTGAGCCTTTGATAGTGATGTGTTGTGTTGGCTTTGACTTTCTGAGAGCTTTGGAAGGTGTTTGAGAGGCATGACAGGGAGTGGGACATAGAAAGCTGTCCTATACTGAGTCAGACCACTGTTCTCTCTAGACCTGTATTGTCAACTCTGATGGAGAGTGATTCTCCAAGGTTCAAGAGAGAATTTATTTCTGGTCTTGCCAATTGATTATGAATATTCCATAGTGGCCGCCTCTCCAAGTACTAACCAGGTCCCAGTCAGATTAGTTTCTGCAATCAGTTGTGTTTGGCCATGGTAAGAGTGGCATGGTGATGTCATATTGCACAGCATCATAGGCCAATTCTGCACCTTATCTCATTACTGGGATGACCCATGGCCATCCTGGCATCACCAGTCCTGGGACAGAAGCAGTTTCTACCACTCCCCTCCGCACACATCCCTCAGCAGCAGAGGAGTAATGGCATTAACACCACTACTCCTTCTGCATTACAGCATTTGTAGTGACGTCTTCTCCCTGCCCATTCCCTGTTCCATGGCACCTGATTGGTCACCTTTTTCCAGTGCCTTTTTCCCTATAGGGCAGCTTCGTATGCGTTCATGAGTCCATACATCAGGGCTCCCAGATTGACAACAGGAGCTGGCACAGTGGAGGAACCTCACACAACCAGGTTGTGGGAATAGGGGTCGACAAGGGACTTCTTCTATTTTTGACATAGGGCACAATATGGGCAGGTTAGGGGCAGTTGGTGATGCGATAGTGACATGATACCCATGGTGTCATGCGAAAGCACAGCTCCTGAAACCACAAGGACCATCATGTTCATACATTTGCCTTGTAGGACTAAACAGCTAAAGCACTCCTGAGAGATGGCCATCCCAGCTCTGTTTAAAGACATCCAAAGAAGAAGAACCTCTCTATCTCTCTCTCTCTTTCTCTCTTTCTCTCTCTCACACACTGTTCCACTGTCGAACAGTTCCTTAACCATAAATAAGATATTCTGAATGTTTAACTGGAAACTCCTTTCTTATAATTTGAATCCATTGGTTCATACCGTAGTCTTTGTGTAACCCCACTTTCCAGACCATCTAATTAGCTATATATATATAAATATTTGTGTGTGTGTGTGTTTGTGTATTGGCAGATATGTTTAATTGGCAAAAAAATAGAAATCACATACACTGACTAGATAAGGCCACGTGGAAGACGACTGACTGAAAAACAGGTCAGAGATGATCTCAGAGCATGGCTGAGTTCAACTTAATGGCCCTTGCAAGGAGAACAAAAGGCATCTAGAGAAGAGCAGAACCCCCTGTGGTTTGCATATCCTCTGGAAAACCAAGCTATAAAAACTGGCTACCCACTTAATTTGACTCCCAGTTGTTGGAAACTTCAAAGAAAGATTTTTTTTCAGTTGATTGATAACTCTGGTTCAGGAAAACAGGAAGATTTAAAATAAATCCTCACACCTATCCTTTTCCTCATCCCTCTTTACACTGCCATAAAAATCTTTTATCCCATCTGTCTGATTCTGCCATTTGTTTTTCCCAGGAACAGCATCTGCCCCCCCCCCCCCGGCATGCTTATATTTGTGTTCCCTTTTGGGGGCTTTAGCTAGCTTTTTTCTCTCTCTTTCTCCTGGCTGGCCAGCTCACTCTCCCTCTTTTTCAGGAGAATTCCACCTTTGGCTAGCGTCTGCTAGCTTAAAGGCTCCTGTCAGTCTTTGTCTACCGAACTGTCCTGTGTTTTCTCAAAATAGCAGCCTTCAGGATCAGGTGCGGCATATTTGCTTTGTCTCCTCAATTTTTCTCTTTCTTTAGACTTTCAACCCAGTAGTCCTTGTATGCTTGTGTGAGTGAATGCTTTGCGTGAGTGTGAAGAAACTTAGCCACTTCTACCAAATAAAAGACCATTTAAAAGGACACTTGACTTTTCTCTCTTTCTCATGCAGTTTGACCCCGTAGACGTAGGATAAAAGATCTCACTGTGTTGCCCTGCCCTCCATTGTGCCAAGTTGTGCTCTGCTAATTTCTCCAACCTTTGTAAAACCCAGGTGTTCCCCCAGGAACCCCTAGAAGCCAGGGTAATATTTGGAACAGGAGCAAACATTCTTCCTCCATACACCTTTTATTTAAAGGTAACCATCACGTCACTTTCTCTTCTCTTCTCCAAGAGAAACATACCTACCTCTCTAAACCAGTCCTGGTAGAACTTTGTTTCTGAACTTTATCCTTCTTGAACTGTGGTGCCCAGCACTGGATACAGAATTCCAGGTAAGGTACAGTACAGTACAGTACAGAACTGGATACAGTATTCCACGGGACATCCATGATGTGCAGTTAGAGCAGCTGATTTTGATCAGAACAGTGCCACTTCAGGGGTACATAAGAGGATTATCGTCAGTTCCCTATTTTTCCCAACCTAAGTGCCTCCTACTCCAAGCCTAACCCCAAAGCTGAGAAAGCAGAGAATTTTGTATTTCTGCCTTGCTTAAAAACAACAACAATAAGCTTCATTCCAGTCCTTTAGTTAACGGATTGATTAATTGCCCATTCTTCTCTTTTTGCATTGTGCCTTCGCATTGTGAGCATATTTTTCATTTTTTTAAAAGTATATATTTCCTTATGTTGTCTTAAATTTCTTTCTTTAACTCTCTTTCTCTCTCTGCTCATCTAGATGGCCAAATGTGCCAGGGCATAACAGTTTTCTTTCTTGTATTTACTGTCTATATTTTCAAGCCATGAAACTTATAACTACATGGTATGCAGCATGTAGCCAAGCACAATATGCATGTACATTCTCATGCAACCATGCTCAAAATGCACATTCAATGCATTCTGCATGCAATGCACCACGTTAGCAGTTCCATTTCTGCAGCCTTGAACTGAATAAGGTTGCTCTGTATCACACATACACATACACACAAAATGTCCCCACTGCTTCTGGAGAGGAACATACATATGTGTAGGATACCAACAGGATTCTGGCCTTTGTTTTTTACTAGTTGGACTGTGGACAGATGGAATTTTTTTGTCTTCTGTGGAAAACAACCTAGCTGGGTTTGGGCATTATACTTCTTGCCTCGGTTAAATGAGAGCTCTGTTTGCTGCATTGCACAAGGAGCAAAATGTTTTGGGTGGTCCTAGATCTCTCAAAATTATGCTTAAATTTTACTGGCAAGTTTGTTTGGCTCTCCACCACCTCCTCAAATCACTCACGTATTTAACAGCAAAGATTTTTGAGATCCAAGAATAAATTTGAATAGTATAATAAACTCAACGTCTTCCAAACATATGCATGCATACAAGCCAGTGCTCTTCTGTGGTGTAACATTGTTAGTATTCTGCTTTTGGGACTAAGCCCAGTGTTGATTTAAGGCACTCAAGTGTGAGCAAACAAGTATAGTTGTGTCTTAGGATTTAAATCTTTCAGTAATGCCTGCCTGAGTTTTGGAAATCTTTCTTTCTTTTTACTTTCTTTTTTTTTTAATTGAAAACTATCTGTCAGCACAGACATCACTTTAATTTGTTTTAAATGATTTATTGCAATTTGATGTATGTGCTTTTTCTCCTGGATATGATTTTTTATGTTTTTTTTTCTGTATAAAATTAAAAGCACTGATGCTTCAAGTTGAAAGAAAAGTCTCATCAACATGTCACTAGTGAGCATGTTTTTAAGAAAGCATACTTTAAAAAGTTTCTTGCCAAAACTTTTACATGCAAGGATCCATGACCAGACCTGATTTTCATGATTTCTTTTCTGGAACAAGAACAACAATTCAACCCCTCCCTATGGAACTCATTTTTACAACATGTATCATTAACCCTGATTTTGTTTAGTTTTAGCCTGCCCTGAAGGACTGGCTCTTCCCTTTTGTTTTTAATGGCATCATTTATCTGTTGTTGCTTTCCAGGTGAGACTATATTTATACAACTGTGTTACTGAGGCTAATTTTAGTCAGAGCTTGGATAACTCCCATAATGCCCCACTGGCTATGCTCACTGGGGAAATCTAGGAATTATGGTCCAACATTTTTTTTTATCCTGTTTTAGTTACTTTTCACTACCAGAATGCTATTGTGGCTTTACACCATTGTAAATGCTGTTAAATGAGAGCCAGTGTTGGATATGGATATGGACATGATCAAAGTCATGGTGACTGGAGAATATGTTTTAAGGTCAAGCTGACCTAAGACATGTTCAGGATCATAAGTCCAGAGAGGATTAGGTGGGAAAACCTGATGCTGATGGGTTTGTGCTAGTCTTTTACCACTCCAAGGTCTTTGCATTTCCAAATACAATGAAAGGAAAACTGCTCAGATCCGTGAACAATCAGAGACCATCCCTCATTCTTATCCTACAAAGATCTTCCCTATATACCCTACCTGACCAGACATTAAGAGATTATTATGAGTCCCATCAATGTTTTGTCACGTTGGAGTTACCATATTTGCCAGAGTCTAAGATGCACCAGCATATAAGATGCACTCCATTCTCAAAGACTATTTTTTTGGGAAAACCTTTTTAGCACTGGTACGTCTTATATGCCACCCCTCTTCCCTTTCATTTGCCTTAGCAGGAGTTCTCCCCACCCAGTTAAGTGAGGGGGAGCTCTAGAGGAGCCTTGATCAAGCATTCCTTTTGTCCCCTAGACCTCCCTCTTCCTTTCCTATGCATTTCGCCTTGGCATGGACAACTCTCTCCGAGGCAAAACAGAGGAGAAGGTGGGGGAAGCCTTGCCCAAGCTCTTCTTTTGCCCCCTAGAATTCTTCCTCCCTTTCCTATGCAAAGGCAAAATGCATAGGAAAGGGATGAGGGGGTCTAGAGGGGGGAAAGCAGTGCTGGTGCAGGGTTTTCATAGACCTTCCTCTCCCTTTCCTATGCATTTTTGCCTTGATAGGGAGTTCTCCCCACCAGAAACAGAATGGAATGGGGGGTGGGAGAAGCTTTCCGCGAGTGCCTCTTTCACCCCTCCCTTTCCTATGCATAAGAAAAATTCATGGGAAAAGGAGGAGGAGGTTTAGGAGGAGAAAGCAACACTGTTGCAGGGCTTTTGTAGACCCCCTCTCTTTCCTATGCATTATGCCTTGGTGAGGAGGGTGTCTCCCCACTAAGGCAACATGGAAGAGAAGGGGGGATGGGAGAAGCTTCATATAAGTGCTTCTTTCACCCCTCCCTTTCCTATGCATTTTGCCTCATTGGGGAGTTCTCCCCATCAAGCCAAAACAGAAGGGAAGAGGGGGTGAGGGAAGCCTCATGGGAGTCCTCGTTTCACCTCCTCCATTTCCTATGCATTTTACCTTGGCATGGAGACGGAGGGGAGGAAAAAGAGGGCTCACAATGATGCACCCTGTGCATAAGACACACCTCATTTTCAAAGGCTATTTTTTGGGGAAAAGAGTGTGTCTTATACACTGGCAAATACAGTAAGCAATCAGCCCATTCCAGATCCCTTTGTCAATCCCATGGGGAAGCCATTATGGTTTTGTCATTGCATCCCAGAATATAAAAACCCTAGCTTTGACCCAAGCCTTTTGTAGTACATTGGATGCAGTATGTTGTACATGGTGCTTCAGACGGCCATTCCTCCATGCTTCCCTCAGACGTTGTTTGTGCTACTCTGCTGTGACCCCTTCTTCAGGATTGGGAACTATCACCCTTTCCACCAAATGTCTCCCTATTCAGCCTTTCTCACTTCACTTTCCAATAGCCTTGTGTGGCTTTTAAGAGCATCTGATTTCTTGTATGTTTGTCAATTCAAATAAAATATTTTTTTTTTAACTTTAAACTGAAGTCCTCTCTACAGTTAGTACTGATATACATAGATGAAAAGATCTTGCTATTACCCTCCTATCACAGGCCTCCTTTTAGCTATAATTCCCCCAAATTTCCCCCCAGATGCTGGCCTTGTGGGAGGACCCAAACATCTCCCACCTCTTAGGGTAACAAGAGCGTACCAAGATATTTATGAGGATAAAATATGTTTATGTGGAATCTCTCTTTCACATCTTAATGAACTAATTTCTCCTTTTCTTTTACATAGCATGCATTATAATGAGTCAAATTTATCCCACTACACCATTTCTACACCATTTCTTCATACAAACAGTCACTATGGATGGTAATGATAATTGTAGTAACTTACTGGAACTCTAGCTTTCTATTGGGAATAGTTATTGATTGTGTCTGGTGTTATGCTAAAATAAGTACTGAAATTAACTTAGTTTGAACTTCCATCAAATACAAAGCTTTGTATCTTGAGGCTTTGCAAGATAGACTGTATTTTTCTCCCTGAACTACATAATATTATTGTTTGCTATTTGTTAATGTTTGTCTCTTATCTGTTTGTCTATCATTATTTTGTATTTGACTAATTTATAGGAACTAGTAGCACCACTCCACAAACATGTAGCCAGAGCAAAGGGAAACAGAGAGTGTCATAGATTTGGGGAGATCAAAGTAGGGAAATTATTCTAATAGATCAGCAGTTAGCAATAGCAGTTACATTTCTATACCGCTTATGAATGCTAAACTTTCCCTAAGCAGTTTACAATGTGTTTTAGCTAATTGCCCCCAACAAGCTGGGTATTCATTTTACTGACCTATGAAAGGATGGTAAGCTGCATCAACCTGGAGCCCTGCAGGATTGAACTCACAACTTTGTGGCTGCAGTACCAGCATTTAAACACTGTGCCACCAGACCCCTAAATACTAGTATGCTAAATGATGATGTAGTGGTTACCATCTTACACTCAGAAGGGGAAAAACAGATTGAAATCCAACCTAGTCAAGTAGCTTCCAGGTGACCTGGGGTCAGTCAGTATTTCTTCACCTAATCTAACTCACAGGATGATTGTCAGAATGAAAATGAGAAGGAAGAAATTGGGGAAATGTACATGACCAAGAAGCTCCTTGGAGAAAAGACTGAATGTGTAGCAAATAGTAAATGTATAGCAAATAATAAATGTATAAATTAATCCACTAAAACTCTGGACCTAAATCCAACTTTCAGTTTCAACTTGATTAAACCCATTAAATCAATGGAGCTTGTAAGAGTTGACTTAACAAGTTCTCAATTACTTATCAGATCTACTTAACTGGGACTATCTTAGACCTTGGCTAGTTGATTGTATGCCTTCTAGTCACTTCCAATTTATGGAGTTCTTGAGGTGATTATGGGCCTTTCCGCACTACACTGTTATGGTGCTATTATTCTACTTTCAACTGCCTATGGAATCCTGAGGTTGGCAGTTTAGGCAGGGGTATTTAGAATTCTCAGTGAGAGAGCTCTTTGGCCTCAGTAAACTACAAATCCCAGAATTCCACAGGATGTTGAAAGTGGAATAATAACACTTTAACAGTGCAGTGTGGAAATGTCCTATGAAAGTCAGTGTGATCTATTGGTTTGAGCATTGGAGACTGACTCTGGAGACTACAGTTTGAATTCCCCTCTCAACCATGGAAATCTACTGGGTGACATTGGGTAAGTCACAGTCTCAGAAAAAGGCAAAGGAAAGGCCCCATCTGAACAAATCTTGCCAAGAAAATCCTGTTAAGGTTTGCCTTAGGGTCACCATATGCTGGAAATTACTTGAAGACACACAACAAAAAAAGTAGCTTCATCATGGGATTTTCTCGACAAGATATGTTTTGATAATGTTGGCATTTCCTTTCTCTGAGGTTGAGAGAGTGTGAATTACACAAGGTCTTCCAGTAGGTTTCCATGGCTGAGCAGGGATTTAAACCTTGGTCTTCCAGAGTCCTAGTGCAATATTCAAACCACTATACTGTACTGTCTTAGGCCTTAAGTACTGGTTATTAAGAATAGAACTACTTATGAAAATGAACTCAGGGCTTCCAGCAAAAGGGTTAAGATCCTTCATTCATCTTCATAACTGAGGCATGGGAGTCATGGGGCCTCCAAGGCATTGGATTGCAACTCCTAGCATTCTTCCCAACTGGCTATACTGGCTAGGGTTTCTAGAAGTTGCAGCCACAAAGCATCTGGAGAACTGCATGATTCCCTTCCCATTTCACATTATTACAAGACGCATGTCCTTGTGCTTGCCTCAGAGAGCCACTGCTATGACATGGAAATGTGTCTTGTAATAGTCTCAAGGTAGGGTAAATTGAATTAGACTTTATAAAGAAAAAAAAAATGGAACATTGGCATAGGGCTTCTCTTCCAATATGGTAGCCTCACATTCTCTGTAACATACAATTCCTCTCCCAGTTCAGCTATAAAGGCAACTTTAAATCTAGATTTGGATTACATTAAAATTGAATGCGAAATTAATATTTGAACACTTGCACTCTGTCAATGTTTCTTAAAAAATGGATTGCATATGTCAGCAGTGGTACTGGCAACCTCATTCCAGAGATGTTCCATGCAGAGCACTCGCAGACTTTTGTTACTAGAGGAAAATAACTAAGGCGCTGTTCATTATTTTGATGAATAATGAAATGTAAAGTAAGTGGCAGCTGAATGTAGCCTGGTAGAATCTCTTTGCGGGTGTTCTCCTCCAAAGGGAAATGCCAGCCAGCGATTGGCCTGGCAAGCATTACACTAAAAGCCACAATTCAGCACCGAGTTTCTAAATAATGGAAATCATAATTAGTGGTGGCATTGCCAACAGATGGGCAAATGGAGGTTACACTGCCAGCAAAGAAAATATTGCCAACCAGCTAACATAGGGGTGGAGGGGATTTAAACACTAAAACTAATTTTTAAATACCACTGACAGTGTTTTAAGTGGAAAGACAATTAACTGCAATTCGTCTATTATCATGGATGGATGGGCAAGAGAACCAGTTCCCTGGCAGTTTGGCTTAGTCCTCCTTTGTTGTGCTATTGCAAAAACATTTATATATTTATTTACAAAATACACTGAAACAGATTGCACATTATACATTCTTTAGGCAAGGTTTTTGTTTAAAGTTGGGCTGCACCTTTCAAAACATTCAAAGTAGTACATGAAGCAATCAAGATAATAAAATCAATTTGACCCAACATAATTCCATGACATTAAAACAGGAACTGATAATAGAAACCCACAGAAGAAATTAATCCATTTCCTGTACCTTTTTTTTTTTTACAAAATAGGAAGAACTTTTATTCTCAACATCTTTAGGCTTAAATGTATTGTACTCTCAGAACAGTTTATCTAGTTATGAAAACTCTTGAAGGATCTATAGAAGAAGCTTATATTTGTGTAATTGAACAACAGTCACTTTTCTCTGGCTGGCTATATGTCTCAAGATGTCCTTAGGCTTGAAGGAGAATGAGGAAAAAATAGATTTCTTTTTCTGTAGCGCTTGTCAAAGGAACAAGGTATGCAATTAGATGCTGTAATAAGATGATTGTGTTAGAGAAATGGACGGCTTGGACTAAGATCTTATATCAAGGAGCTGGACTGCAATTTAAGATCCACATATTTATGTGGCAGTTGCAGAATGCCTACTTAGTGAATGTCAACATTACACAACAGAATGTGCAAACAAATATACATGTGCTTTCACATGCATACTATGTGCACTGCACAATGATGTGCAATGAAAATGTGCTTCCATTTCCAGCATGGGCATAGCATTTGCAACTCTGTTCTGCAACTTTGAACTGAATATGAATATTCCATATCAGACAAAAAGATTGAACTGTCTCTGTAGGAAAACTTACACAGGATTTTGGCTGCTGGATGCCATCTTACACTCTTTTAAGTCAGACGTTCTTATTTCTGAGTAGGTAGGTACGTAGAAGACTGTGCTGCTAGAGAATACATATCTACTTAAATTTAATCAAAGTTAAAGTGCATCTAGAGTTGCAACTCTAATTAGATTAAGCTCAAGAAAGTTCTGTGAAGGTTTCAAGTTACACCTGTTACTGCTGAAGCAGAGAAGCACAAACAGTTTCTGATCCCCCATTTATTAAAATTTAAGATCCAACAGTTAACTAGTATAGCATTATGATTCCACTTTAACTACCATAGTAACATAATTTAGGAATATATTTTTTTTTTTGCTTTTTTTAAAAAAAATGTCAAGCAGATAGGTCTAGTGCCTCTCCAAACTGTAAACATCAAGATTTCATGGTATGTACACATGGTGGTTAAAGTGGAATCACAGGATATTTTCACATTACACTATTATAGTGCTATTATTCCACTTTCAAAATCCTATGGAATTCTGGGATTTGTAGATTACTGAGGCCAAATAACTCTCTGGCTGAGAATTCTAAATACCCCTTCCCAAAATGCAAACCCCAGGACTTCACAGGATGTTAAAAGTGGAATAATAGTATATCAGTGGAGTGTGGAAATGGCCATAGTATGATATCTGTGTAATATGAAAGTGCCTCTAGATCTGCTTCCACTCTTAAGTGAAAAACAGAAGTGCTTGATTAAGTATGAAGGGAAATGAAGGAAAACATGGAAACTTCTACACAGGGCCTGCGACAAAATCCTTTTTGGACTGTATGCTGGTTGAAGGATTTGGGGAATTATAGCCCAAAAGTAACTTCTTTGGTTCAAAGATGGTGTGGGATGGCATCAGAAAATGCTTGAGGAGGAAGGAATTGTCCCAAACTGGGTTTGTATACTAAGATGAAATAACTTTGGAAGGATGACAAAAAGAAAATACTCATCACTTCCTTCCTACATCATTCCTCATGTGCCATCCCATATTGTTCAGAAAAGCTCTCTAACCCTTTGGCAAGGTTTATTTCTGGGACTTCAGGGACCTTCAGGCAAAGAATAGGAATCATTCCTTTCATACACTTCACTTTGTTATCCTATCATGAGATCCAAGCCGTGTAGTTTCCTTTGCCAAATGTAGTGGTACACACTAACCAGATCAGATGTCATGAAATAAAGAGTTAAGCAAACTCGTGCTATATACATGTATCAATAGCTTTGAGATGTACATGAAACTGATATTCATATACAGAGAATATTTCTTGCCAATATTGCTCTTAAACAAAAACACTTCTTCATTCTGGATCAAATCACATCTATTAACTTTGCTCCTTTGTAAAGGAGCATGAAATTTGGCCATATGCCTTCCTGTGAGATTCTTTGACATGTTGATAAGAAATTGTTCAGTTTCTTCTGCCAGCACAGTCAGATTTAAATGTGTTACCTGAACTATTGCCAAAAGATAATGAACTCCATGGTGTATTTAATAGACCTTTCCAACTGATTGCCTAGTTATAGAAAAAACCAAAAATGTTTTTGGTAAAGGATGAACTACAGAGCTGAGCAAACAGTGTCATTGATGACAAATTGCTTGATCAAGAACATAGAGGGAGATGCTCTAAAGTCACAATGAAATGCTCCTTCTCAACAACAAGAAGAGTGATAAAAAATTAAAATGGTGAAATTATGCCCTGCTGATAAATCAGTAGTATAGCATTTCTTGAATCCAAAAAGGCGAGGATCTCTAATCTGCATTGTCAAGGTTGTTTGTTTTGCTTCTAACTGCTTTATTCACATGCAGTATCATTAATCTATTTGTTCCTTGACTCTCTAACATCCTCATCTTCAGTGTCTTGTGTAGCTGAAAGATTTGAGGGGGAGGACAGAACCAATTCCTAGACTGAAATAAGCCCTGTAAAGGTGGCTGTATCCTGGACTTATATACTTTGGTGGTTACACCTGATAAACCCAGTTCCTGTTTTAATTTTCCACAGTGCTTTAAAGCACTACTAAGATGACCACTCTAGAGCAATGTGGAAAATGTAAGACTCTCAGTGGTTTCTCAAACTCAGTTATTACTGCTGAATAGGTCTGAGGCTAGGGTGAAAAGGTGAATAGTGGGAACAATGCTGATACCACCATTTGGAACCAAGAAGCTACTGGCTTTAGCTATTCTGCTATAGTATACTGTAGACAGAAGAAGAGAGTCAGCATGGTGTAGTCATTTGATTATTGAACTAGAACTCCAGGATACCAGGGTTCAAATCCTTGCTCAGCCGTGGAAAACCACTGGGTGACCTTGGATGCTCTCTCAGCCTTAAAGGAAGACAATAGCAAGCCTCTTCTGAATAAATCTTGCCAAGGAACCCTTTTGATAGGGTCTCCATAAGAGTGATCAGTGTGGAAAAACATAACCACAAGCCAGAAGTAGTGACTCCAGGTGAGTTCAAAATGTGAGCCATGTAGTCCACAGTATAAATCTTGCTACTGTCACATATTCACTCTGTGGCCTTTAGCGACAACCTTTTTCTCAGCTCGGGCACTGTAATAAGGGGATAAGATCAACCTTGGAAAGTTATTGTAAGGATAATATCAGTCTAAAGCGCAGCACCAATCACTGCATACCCTATACCATAATAAATAAAGTCTATTATGAAAACAATAATGAGGTTTCCCATATATTTTAATGAGCATCTGAGACTCAGGACCTTATCACACTGTACTGTTATATCACTATTATTCCACTTTAACTGCCATGCCAACACCCTATGGAATTTTGGGATTTGCAACTTAGAGAGAAGCATTGAGAATTCCCAGCTAGACAACTCTTGGGCCTCAATAACCCCAGAATTCCACAGAATGTTGCCATGGCAGTTAAAGTGGAATAATAGCACAATAACAATGCAGTGTTATAGGGCATTCAATATTTTTCACCATCAGTAGCCACTATGTTCTTCTGCAAATGACCCACCACCTTGTAAGACAGGACAACAGTTTTTCTGGCTGATGTAAAATGGTTACAAATGCACCAATATAGATGTTACTGTCAGCTCTAGTGGCAGCAGAAAAGCAAAAGGAAGAGAAAAGGGGGAACGGGGAAAGGGAAAGAAATCCTAGGGGAAGAGGAAGATGCTAAGCCAAACAAATTCTTAGGGAACTTCTCCTCTGGAGAAATTTAACTGAAAGTTCTTCCCAGTTTGTATTCCTATAAAGAAGAGATAGTTTCAAGCACAGCTCAAAATGACATTTATTGTACAGGAAATTGGATGGTTGACACTTGAAGGTGTGTTAGGAAAAAACATAGAAAGCAAGGGTGGGTTCCTGAACTAAGCTGAGATTTTTGTTTTGTTTTATTTTGCTTTTTCAGAGAGATGTGAGAGATATCAGTATCCAAATGGGTCTTCTCCAAAGTGAACTAGATCTGAATCTGGAGAAACACTCCTGGAGATACATTTGGAGACACAGAGACATCCAGGCAGTTTGTCTAAAATGTTATACATTAACAAGCTCTTGATATAAGGAAAGTACTGGAGAAGGGGAACAGAAAAGAACTGCAGTGTTGTGACTGACATCTCTAACTTCTAATCACAGGGAATGTTTACATTAGGGTCTCGAGTACCAGTACTTTTATCAGGACTGTTCCAGCATTAGTGCTCTCTTTCCCAACATCAAGAACATTAAAATAGGTGGAGTCTCTGGGAACTGGGAGAGTGTAGCATTGGATGCTTGCTGGTAAAAAGTTCAAACCCTTCTGCCTCTGCCATTGTTTAACCCACTGTTGTGACTCTGATGTCAACTTCACAGAAAAAAGAAGAAGATTTAGACATCGTAATTCCCCAGCACCTGCACCCATCCTTCTGAAATCATTCATAGTTCACACCTAGGAACACCACTATGGTACAGGTAATTTTCATACAAATCAATAAACAAGGAAGAAGGAAGAGAGTAAGAAGAAGAAACCAATTCTTAAAAACCGAACATTCCCCTTCTCCCTCAAATTATATGCTCCAGCTATGATGGACAGCTTTTACTTTACCACGATTGATGCCATTGGAAGACACTGGATTTGAGAAGAAAAAAGATTTTTGTGCTAATAAGTAATTAAATCATATCATTATCCTAATTTAGGGCTTATTTCAGACTAATCAAAAGGAGAATTCTAATCAAGTCCCTGAACTGATATGGTTATAGATATGATATCACCTCTTCTCATCTATTACCCACCTTTCATGTCTCTCATGAGAACTGTTTCTATTAACCTACTGATTAATTCAACTTGGCTAGATTTCTGTTCCCTTGATCATATTGTTACGGCGGAAACAACACATTTTAAATAATGTTTCATGCTGAGACAGCCCTATTATCAAATCTAATGACAGATGAATTCTTTGTGAGGGGTGGGTAGATAGGAGTGTATTGATGGTGGGTTAGCTTCGTGAAAATATATTAAGAATAAACACAGCATAATCCTAAGCATGCTATTCAGCTGTAAGGCCCATTGAATTCAATACGATTGCAGTTCAAATGGGTATGAGTAATGAAGGGACACTTTATCCAATTAGAAAGTACAATTAGTTAAAAAAAAATGAACCCACCTCATTCTGGACAGATAAGTAATTATCTAGCTATGACAGGCAGGTTTTGCTTTGCCACCATCAAAGCCATTGGAAGATGCAGGCTCTGACAAGAAACATAAAATATGACTGACCTTTTTACTTATTTCAGGGATTCAGAGTAATGCCTTTTTCTTTTCTTTTCTTTTCTTTTTTGCACAAGTATTACTGGATGTATTAGAATGAATAAATTTTGTCCATCTTATGTAGGAAGGGGAACTTCATCAATTTTGCAATTATTTCCATCCTGAATATAAAGAAATTTGTAACATTTTGCAAACTCATAAAAAATGAACTAAATTAAATTTTGCTTCCAATTGCCCTGAGGAAAAAACAATAGATAAAGCTATTGTTGACATGAAGAGGACTGTGATGTATTCGCTTGTCCTATAGGTGTCAAAGATGAGGAGCTTGTTGTGGAAGGAAAGCAGTGACAATCCTCATCCATTCTAGTGATTGAACATACTGGGATTCTAAATCAGATTTAAAACACTCAAATTCCTGGATCAAAATAGGGAGAAAAAATAACCAAATGTCCACATTTGAATTGTTTAATTCCAAGCTCTTTCAATTTTCAACATGAGCAAAATTGGTTAACTTTGGTAACTTCTTACCTAAACCTCAATCTCTAAGCTTGGTAACATGGACTGCCACCATGTTAGTGAGTTATAGAGGTGTTAAATGCACTTTTTGGACAGGACGCAGAAGGTTGCATTCTTGTTCTTATATTCTATAGAAGAGAAGCCCATATGTCACAGCTGTCAAAACACCTGATATATGGAGGGACCAATGCTGCTCCTTCTTGCCAGAGGAAACGAGATGGAGGGGTAGGTGATTCTGACAATGGAGAATCCTGCTGCTCTGATCTCCTGGGGGAAGGAAAAGGAAGATGTACTCCATTTGACCATGTGTCTTGTTTTCTTCCTTCCTGACCATGCTGAGAATAGCTGTGTCTCTACAATCTGGAACACCTCCCTCTTCCTTCCCTTCCCCACATGTAAGTAATAGCAACAGGGGACTTTTCCTGGCCTTGACAGCAGTGAGGAAGACACAAAACTGTGCATGCAAAGCTGTGTATACATGTAGGATCTTGGCCATAGTATTTATAATATAGCATCAGTTTCCTGATCTCTGAGTAATGGTTGGTGGCTTCCAGGTCAGAGGGGCAGTGCCTCTGCTCCAGGTGTTAGATCAACCATTAAGAGAACTATCCAAGGTGCTGAATCTTATTGTCCCCAAAGTCAGGCCTTTAAAGTTTGGACTAAAATGAGCTGCCATTGCCAACACGGAGATGGAAGGGGCAGGTGTTGTGGCACTAGTGAAGAAGCTGAATGAGTAGAAGTAAAAATACAGACAATACTATGTTCATAGCAGATACAGCCGCTACATTCTGGCATATTTCCACAGATGTAGAAAATATCAATTCAACTGCATAGGGAGATACAATATAAATTAATTTGCAATCACACTCAGAAAAAATAATACCAACATCCAGTCTTATTGTACATTCAAGAATTATGAACTGGCTAGATTTGACCTGTGAAATGATTCATCTCCAGTGTTGGCACCATCCTCAATTATGAGGGCGTAAATAGTAGGACACTGCATATGGAAAAGAAAATCATTTAAAACCCACATCACTGGCTCAGACAGCAGGTTGCCTGATCTTAGAACCTCAGAAAGGCATTGCACTTTGCCTTATATCCCAAACTGAGCCTCAGTTTGTTTTCTGAATTTGTGAGTACTTCTCAGTTGACTATGAACAATAAATGCCAATTCTTTTTCTTCATGCATTGCACACTTGGATAAAATTTTTAGACATAGTTACTCCTACTGAGAGGACAAAGCTTGCCAAATTGCAGCAAGCATAGTCCGCCCTCCATATTCATGGGGGTTAGAGGCACAGGGCCTTCACAAAAGTGGGGAAAAACTCACAAATCTCTCCTGACACCCTCAACTTTATCTCTTAATATTTAATGTAAGCTCCCCACTTCTGCCTTTGGAATGAATTAGCAGAAGTGCCATTGAGAACCTGCTGCAGCACTTGTGATTACTCATTACAGAGGTAGAAGTTGATGACTAATGGGCTACCACTCATCAAAGCAGCCTGTCAGCCACCCCTTTTGCCTTTGGAATGAGGGAAAAGGAATGAGGGAAAATGAGTTTTTCTTCACTTCCTTCAAAGGCAGAAGCTGGTGGCTGGTGGTCAAAATGAGCAAACACACACATGCACCCTCCCTCTTTGCAATCCCCTCATCCTACCCCCTGCCTGCCTGCCCATGCAAATTAGCAAATATGCATGCAGTCACCCTCCCTTTTTGCAATCCCCTCATTCCATCTCTCCCCCACCAGCAAGTATGCTAGTGAGGGAATGTGTGCACAGCTAGGCCCAGCCACCCTGCCAGTTTGAATTCCTCTCAGACACATTAATGTTATTGAAGTGGTAAAAATGGCATAGGGTAGCAGTGGAGACAGGGCAAATAATCTGTGAATGATCAGATCTGTAAAGGTAAAACCTGCAAATGTGATGGGAGGATTCAGAACAATTTTTTCTATATAACTTGGGAATTTGAAAGCTTGTCATGGCTCTATATAAACTTCTTCAAATGCTTCAGCATATTCATGCATCTATATTCTAGAACTGAAAGGAACTAAAAGTGTGTTTTGTGAGACAGAAGTACTACCTCCTGAATGGTTTTGTTCTCTAATGTAAATGACAACATCAGGCATATTTGCCATTGTCTTTGGCTTACTTCCCACTCTGCACAGTGCTGCATTCAAGGTGATGTTTTTGCTGGCCTCAGTTGGAAAAGAGGCCAGTGTAATTGTGTCACAGGACAGCGTTCCGTCACAAAGAACATAGGGGACAGAGTTGGAAGGTTTATAAGTTCTTGCCACCTCCTCATCTTCCTTGTTGACTAAACATCAGTTAAACCTCCTTTGAGTAAGTGAACTGGTTGGCTGAGTGGGTGAATGAGTGGAGGTGAGTGGCAGGTGATGTTGAGGAGATGGGCATCAGAGGAGAGCAGTGAACATGAGTAGAGTACAGCACAATGGTTTGGTGGTGATCAGCAGGCTGGGGAATGCATCACACTCAAACAAGGATCTATAGACCAGGTGGTCAGGTGTTCAACAGCTTCCCTGTCCAAGAGCTGGGGGTGCTGGTTTTCTCAAGCAATGGAGTATCTGGTGGTCAGAGTGGTCCAGGTGGTGGCTGGGTGGATAAACTCAGGACAGGATGGAGGGATTTCACCATCCCAGATTTCAAATGAGCTAGTAGGTCCCCATTAAGTCAATAGGCCTTGATTAGACCACAACATGTCACCCTTGGGTCAAGCAGAGGAATCTATCTGATAACAAAACAGTCCTGATCCTAGTTCACATGTTTCTTTTCTCAAATGAAATGAGATTCTCAGTTTCAGACATTTCTGCAGTCAGATTTCACATTTGTATATATAGGCTTTAAGCAGGATACAAAGATTAAAATGATGTATGTTACATTATGGATGTCTTATTATATAATTATATTTTTTCCATTTAAATAATAAATCTATATTATATTTGTCTTTATGTTTTTATATAGCCCTGAAGAAGGGCATAGAAATATATACAGAGATCAAAACATGTTGTGTTTTTTCTAAAATAAAGCAGCCATTCATCAAGCACTTTGAGACATATCTCCAGTTTTCCTGAGGAAAGGCCTCCTTGCAGATCTCAGAGGTTGGGTGAATTCAAACTAGAGTACGCAGATGAATTGAAGGAGAGAAAGTACAATAGCTTCATTTTAAATATTATTAAAAGGCACTATTTTAAAGATAACCTGCCTTTCCTGATCTAATTCAAGGAGGCATACAAGAACAATAAAAGACAACCAAATAGCAATAGAAAAGAACAAATATGAAAAGCTAGCAACTTTTTAAACAGAGCAACATTGTAAAACAATAAACCCTAGCTTCTCCCCCCACCTAAAAAAAAAGAAAAGAAAAAAGCAAGAAAGACTGTATATAATTATAGAAGACATGCGGCAAAATCCAGCCTCTATCTCTCAAATGCTATCATAGCTAGAAACCTCTTGATGCTGTAATCAGGACACCCTGGTGGCGCCGTGGTTAAATGCCAGTACTGCAGCCACAAGGTTGTGAGTTCGATCCTGCCAGGCTCCAAGGTTGACTCAGCCTTCCATCCTTTCGCAGGTCGGTAAAATCAGTACCCAGCTTGTTGGGGGCAATTAGCTAAAATTACATTGTAAACCGCTTAGATAACACTTAGTTGATAGGCGGTATAGAAATAAATAAATGCTAAAAAAAAAAATGCTATAAGGAACAGGTGAATCAGACTTCCTTATAGAAAAAGTACCAAGACTTGGCACCACAACAGACAATTTGACTTTCTTATCCCAGCTTTGGTATGGAACTCGAAGAGGGTTATTCAGATGATCACATAATGATTCAGTTAGAATGTTGTTCATTGTGGCAAAATGTTATAATGCACAAATTATTATATATTCACGTTCCTGCTTTCAGCTGTCTATATTTGTGCATCTTGATGGTACCACAGTGACTATAATACCCATAGCATATAAATCTTCTTCAGAATGCCTAATTCAGTTTGATTCTGATCACAAACCCAGAGACTGCAAAAGTAATTGCTCTTTGGAAACAAAGTATGTGGCAGCTGGAATGGGGCTGAGGCTCCCTGTGTCATCCTCCACAATCTGGAAATATGGATTAACTCACTGGGACTCTGGCAACCTGCCAGGCTAATGTTTCTGAGAAAATTAAGGTTTTGTTTTGTTTAAGCAAAATCAGTATTGATTTTGTTTTGTTCTGCCTTAATTCTGGATTCAGTTCCACTAATTTTGCTTTATATACTCCAAAGTCCCTAATTTAAGCATGATATTCTATCAATTTGAATACCAGGAAAAAAGGGAGGAAATCTATTTCAATTCCCAAATGACTGAAACCATTGGTGCAGAAGGGAGTTAAACCTTAACGGCTGCTTTTTGGAACCATGTTCAGAGAGTTATCCAAATAATCCAGCTTTGGTACTCAAATTAGAGTTCTGAAGAACTGCAAAAAGAACTGAGGAGTATGTTCAATTAAATGTGACGGCTTGTTTTTCCTATATATCATTTTTTTATAGTGTTGGCAACTTTGGGTGTTACATGTGTCTTCTGCAAAGGAAAGGCAATTTTGCTATGATTTTGTCACATGGCATATCTTTTGATAAATATTCTCATTTGATGCTTTGGTACCAAGTGACAATCTCCAACAGTAGGTATATGCAATTTTAAAAACCACAACTGATAGGATCTACATTTGAGGACCACACTGAGGGGTTTCCCTCTCTCATACAAGCCTGTTGTCTTACTACAATCAGGTAAGAAGGCCTTGTTCTGTGACCCATCATGGTGGAACCATGATTGGTAGGCTACAAGATAGGCTTCATCAGTGGCCATACCAAAAGTGTGGAAAAAGTTGCCCCACGAAGTGCAGGAAACATTTTTCTGGGCATCTTCATTCTTTCTTTTCACTTCCCTTCTAGGTTCCTAAACTTCTAGGATGAATTGATTTTTACTGGAAGATTTTATAATTATCCTTAAAGAATTAATCCACATGGCGAGATGGGTAAGAAATAAATTTTATTATATACTGTTGTTGATGATGCTGTTGTTATATTTTGATTTTGTATCACTATTGGCTTTGTCATGTTCTTGTAATTATATTGGGACACAGTGTGGCACCATGCTGAAAGTGCTGGACTGTGACTGGGAGATCCAGATTCAAATTCCCATTGAGCTATGTGTTGGGAAATGTGACAGACAGTAGCTGAGCTCTCTAACAGAGTAATCAGAATCTGAATAACAACCAGGTCCATGCCTATCCATCCACCCACCCATCCACTAATAGAGTCTAGCAGCGAAAAGAAAGAAACAAGCTTAGTCATCTTTGTAAAGCACATAAAATAACTTTAGTTACAAATTACTTGTTCATAGCCAAAAAAAAAAATGGCCTAAAAGAAGAGAAAGAAAAGGGCAAAATAGTGGTTATATTAGAGTGAAGCAGAAAGAGGTGTGAAAAAAAAAGCCTTAAGAAACAAGAAATTACCATAAATACATGTTGTGGTCAAACTCTCATAATAAAGTAACATGCAAATCTGCATTCAGTGAAAACAAACATACAGAGTTTGCTGATTATGAAATCATATGATAAGTTTGAGGCCATTTCCACACTATATTATTATGGTGCTATTATTCTATTTTTATGGAATCTTGGGGTTTGTAGCTGAATGAGTAGTAGTAATAGTGATGATGATGGTGGTGGTGGTGGTGGTGATGATGATGATAATAGTAATAATAATAATAATAATAATAATAGCATAAGTATGAGATGGGGGAGCCTAACTTATTACCTTAAATGACTGAGCCAAGCTTTCTAAATCTCCAAAGCTTAAAAGGAACAAGGTTCTGAACTCTGAAACCAAAATAACTCCACCACCTTGGCAATCTCCTTTAATATTCTTATTAAAGCCTGTAATAAATTCACCACTTCATTGACATGGAAGCCACCAGTTGCTACTTTTGGCCCTGAGAGAGAGAGAAAGTGAAAAGGCAGTGGAAAAAGTGGCAAGGAGTTAGGTAAGGCAGGGCTCTAAGGAGAGCATCTTACTGAACCTCCCCCCAAAAAAAAACTAGTTTGAAATGAACACTGCGGAAAATGACATTGGGTTCTGTTCATCCATGAAGTATGAGATCTCTGTTTCTCAAACAGTAAGCCAACCCCTATAACTAAATGGCCTGAATAATTGAATCATAGAGCTGGACTAACTGCTTTTGAAATTAGTTAGCCCTTTAAAACCATTTGGGCTGCAGTTTAGCTATGTTCTATTCTAGGAAAGACCAGCATGTATGGCTGTACAACATATAAACTATATGCATAAAGGGAATATCTGAAAAGCAGAACTTTTCTATACTGGAACTTAATTTTAGCAGATTGAACCAACCACCATGGGAATCAAATTTTTCATGTCACAAAAAAGGCAGCAAAATGTGGCTTATTTACTTTGATATTTTTTTTTCAAAAAAAAAAATCTGGTAGATATAGGGAGATGATAGTGGAACTACCAGCCTCGTGTGTTTAAATAATTTTGCAGACTTTGGATACACAATTAGATAGGTCTTGGAAAGGCCCATTTGTTGGTTCACCTCAGGCAGCAAAATAAGTTACAGATCAGGGAACAAAATATCTTGCGTCACCCCTATCCACATCCCACTAATATGGTAAATGGCTGATGGATGGCACAGTTTGTCATCCTCACCTCTCCATTAAATTCCTAATCTAGCACACTTGATATGTGACTCACTTCTTCCTACAATACTACCCTTCTTCCAATTCTCATTAGATCACTTCTGCTGCACTGAGTGGTTCAATCTTATTCATCATCTCTATCCCTGAATGTTTGCAGACCTTTCCAGAGCTGATTGCATTACATCAGGTAGGCTCACCTGCAGTCACTAATTTCTCCGTTACCTTTGGCCATCTGCTGAGCTGCTTTGAAACCAGCCTTCCCACCCACTTTGTAGATGGGATCCCCAGAAGAGAAATCCCAACATGTCATTGTGCTTATATTCATTTACCATATTTGCCGGCATATAAGACTCACCTGTGTATAAGACACACCCCATTTATACACTGGCAAATACTATTTGCCAATGTATAAGACATACCAGTGTATAAGACACACCCAATTTTCAAACAGTACTTTTTGGGTCAAAGAGTGAGTCTTATACACCAGCAAATACAGTATATCCCACATTTTTCTTTGTAAGGTGACTCAAGATGGCTTATTAAAACTAATACAGATTGAAAGTATACACAAGCATCCATATGTATATGTGTGTTATTTAAAAACCATTTAAACAGTCTAACAAGGTTAAGAGCACTTTGTCAAAATGTCTGCAATGCTTCCTTGTATCGAGAATTTTAGAGTGAAATGACCCATGTTCCACCATTTATTTACTTACTTATTTATTTGCTGTATTTTCTTTCAAAGTGGGACCCAACGTGGTTTCCAAAAACAGTTAAAAAAAATTAAATCAATAAAAAAGATTTAAATTATATAAAATTATACAAACTAACAATGTTTAAGAAAAACAGTTTAATAAATAAATAAAAGCTCCCCTATGCATACATTAAGAGCCTGCTTAGAAAGAAATGTTTGTACCTGCCTATGAAAGGAAAGCAGGGAGGGGCCCAGCCTAGCCTTCCATGGAAAAGAATTCCACAGAGTGGGAGCAGCTCCTGAGAAGAGTCTCTCCCGTGTCCTCACCAGGCGAGTCTAGGACTGAGAAAAAGCCTTCCTCTACAGATGTTAGGGTTCTTGCAGGTTCATATAGGGAGATACAACCTTTCAAATAGTCTGGACCTAAGCTGTTTAGGTTTTTACAGGTCATGATCAGCACTTTGAATTGTGCTGAGAAGCAAACAGGTAGTTGGTGAAGCTGTTTTAACAAAGGAGTTATGTGCTATTCAAATTAGAGTTGGGAAAAAAAGGATGATTGATCCAAATATGTTGATCACATGCAAAGAAACAGTTATGGTCTTAGTGACTACATTTTAAAAGAAAACTACGACATATACTCAACTATATGTCAATCTCATGAATAAGCTGAGGACAGGTTTGGGGCCCAAAATTACAGAATTTGCTATGACCTATGGATAAGACAAGGGTAAAATGTATGCCACAACAATAATGATGGATATGTTCTTAGTCCCACGTCTGGTCACCTATTCACATATTATACAGCCACAATTTAATTCCTTCCTTATCCATCTAGGCTTTAGGCTGAACAAGAACAGTTACACCTGCCAGAATGTTTACATTATTTGGCATGAGGTGTGCAGAAGCAGGCTCTAGTGCCTTTTTGCAGCCTAGGCTTCCTCCTTCCTTCTCACCTAAGCTGGATGGGTTGGCCTTAACTCCAATGGAAACCAGAATTGTCCTGTGGATAAGTTGACTCAGGTTTCCAGGGTAAATTTTTAGACTAAAATTTCTAAACTTAAAGTCAAGTATATACAATATTCTCTCCCCGATCCTGATTGCAGAGTTTGAAGAAATCTCAGTGGCCATCTAGTTCAACTCCCTGCTAATGCTGCAGTATGCTTGAGATGTGTGCCTCCAACTACTGTTAAAAATCTTCAAATGAAGGAGACTCTACCATTTGCAAAGTGAATCTATTCTGCTATGATGAGGGTTTTCTGAATGTTTAGTCTCAATTTCTTTTCTTGCAATTTAAATCCATTAATTTTGAGAGTCAGCATGGTATAGCTTCAAAAGCCAGCATGATGTAGTACGAAAATGTCTATAGTTTTTCCATACCATTCAATGTACTTTAGACTTTGCATTTCTTCCTCTTTCCACTATCCTTCATTTTTTAATGAAATTTCTGTACAGATGTCAAATCAAGGTGACCCAGTGTAATGTTTAGAGCATTGGAACAGGACTCTGCAACCTCCTCTGAAAACTTAATGATAGAGTTTTAACTTGAAAGCACATAACAGCAACAAGTTTTCATCCTATCCACTGCAGCAGTAACAGAAAGCAAGCTCACTGTTTTGAGGTATATCACTTCCATGTCTGATGACAGCATCGAAGCTACCACAGTACCACTTCCATCTTGGATACAGTAATGAACTGCATTTTATACCTTTCAAGAAGCACTTTGTATTTTATATTGCTATGACTGAAATAAAATTGAATATAAAAGTGGGAGATGAGAATACAGGACTGCAGGGAGTAAGCAAGAAGTAGGGAATGGTTAAGCATCTTCTATTTGTTTGTCCTTTTCCCTTTTAAAAATGGAACTTTCCTCCAGGTCTTGCCTGAGATGTTTTGCTACTTGAGGCAAATGAGCTGGTATACTCTCTCTTCTTTCTGTACAGAAGTTTCAAAGATTTATAAATATGGTGGACTTGTTTATGGTTGTTGTGGTTCCTGCGGTTGCAAAATTCATTTTTTTTTAACAAAAGATCTTAATAATCTTAGATATCTAACTTTTGCTTCCCATGCCTTCTACCCAACATCTCACATGAGACTATAAAATGTTCAGATGGAGCTCACAGCAGTTGAACATTTCTCAGATTTCTTTCTGGGCCAAAGAGATAGATTTATAAGAGGAAAAGAAGAACATAATAGTCACTGAAGCATAATCTCACACTTTGACAACTATTGCCAAGTATTATGTAAGAGAAAACATTTTCAGGCTTAAGAGTGACAGACTGAAATCCATTTCAGTATCCATTTAACAAGGTGTTGTAAGATGTCAATCACACTTTATGTTTCAGAATGTACTGAAACTTAACACTACTCAGCTCCTTCACCTCAATAAGTATACACTTGACATGAGCTACAGATCAGATTGTGAAATAATGGAGTAAATGAACCTGTGCCTAGGACAAAGAGTATCAAGGCCATTTTGGGGATTGCAATCAAGAAATTCTACAAAATCTTTACTCACTATGATGGATGTTCCACACCAAAACTTGTACTACTGTTACACACAGTAAGAAGGTCAGAAATAGCAAATGTTTATATTTTTGTGTTTTGTCTTAAGAAAGTAGTACAGAATATTTGCATTCATGCAAAGAGTATGTTCATCTTTCTGTCTATTTGTCATCAATTAAGCTCTGTTACCCTGTTTACTGGGGGTCCCAGGAGGGACTCCAAAATGTGCTCTTCTATAGGTGGGGAAAATTAGCTCAAAGCACTGCTTTAGCATTTCGAGAGGCAGGGTAACTTAGCAGGATCTTGTAACCCAATGTTTACGGGGCCAGGCCAAGTCAAGGAGCAGACCAGTTTGAAAATAATGACTGATCTTTATTAAATACAGGCACACAATGTAAGCAACACATGCACACAGATAACTAAGGGAAATAAAGGTGTGAGTAAGATAGTGGGATTTTCAGAGGGATAGTTGGTTCGGGTGATATGACACCTGTTCCTGAAGCCTGGAAGAAGATAGATAGCGATGCTGGGGTTCGGTGTATCTCAGCACATGGAGCTGAGGGGAAGCTCACCAAGCAATGCGGCAGCAAGGCAGTCTGGAACTCGGGAGCGAACCAAGAAAGGTCTCGGAATCAGGGGTTTTATAGGGAGAAGTGTGACTGCAGGCTATGCCTTACTTGGGGACAACAATGAGTTCTGGATGTGAGACAATGTCTCCGAAAGGTCACAATTTAGCATGATTAAGTCCAAATTGACAAAGAGGTAGACTGTATGCAAATGCTCAGTGCTTGGCATTTAAGCTTCTAGCTTGCCAAGTTACCTGCTTGGGGCAGGGAGTCCTTTGTAAACAGCGCGCATACATAATGAGAGTATTTGCCGGGGAGGTCCCTGAAGCTGTGATCTGGCTATTTCTGACGTGCCTGTATTGTTTGAGAATATTTCAGCAGTTAAGTGCTGAGCCTAGTTTCGTGCTTGTCCGGGGGCCTCACAAACACGTGGAGAGGGATGATAGCATAAGGCCGAATTATTGATATCAAAGTGATATCTAGTGCTATCGCCAGGCAGGCCTAAACTGCAGTAACAGCTCAAAGGCCACGAAACATAGATACATGGAAAATGATGTGGATTCAAACAGATACTAGAGGTGTGCAGTTTGTAATTAATCTGTTTTTAAAATGGATTATTTTTTGTCAATTAAAATTTGCCAGTAGTTTGAGGTATCATCTTCAATCACTAGGTGGCAGACCATCCTAATCTTCTATTAATGGCTTCAGTCTGGTTCGCATCTTTCCCCACTATTAATGCCACCTTATTTCTTTGCAGATTTTCATTTCCTGAGTAAAATAATGTGCAATTGTCCAACTCAAACTGTCCCATCGCTATCCACTTTAGTTTGCCCATCCCAAATATTGCAATGTATATAGATGCCACTTCCTGTTTTACTATGTCTAGCTCTCTTGAATCATGTTTCTCACATTCCATGTTCCTATAATATGTGTTGTGCAGCTTTGGACTTTGCTTTCACCTGTGACCACATCAACAGCTGAACGCCCTTCTAGCTTGAGCCTATTTGCATCAGCACTACTCATCATTGTCCTCTGCTATACCCCAGTAGTTCATTTAGTGCCTTCCAACCTGGGAGTCTCATCTTTTGGTATTATCTCTTGTTTCATTTTGAATTGTCTCATCACAGGTTTTTTGTGGTAAAAGACATTCAAAGGGGGTTTACTGTGCCATCTTCTGTGCAGTACTCTCATGTGCTAGCTATGGTGCCACTGTCATTGTCTCTGAGAAATCTTCTCACAGTGCCTCCCACAACTAGTGCTGCTGCCTAGGTTAACCCATTTAGCCTGGCTTCTCAGCAAAAGCCAGCCTGATATGGAAGACACTACTAGCAGCACTGCTAACATCAACATAGATACTTGCCTCATAGGAGTATGGAATCCCCTCACCATGGAAAAGTAGTGCTATGGTGAAATTAGTGTTCTGTACCCTGTAAATATAATTTATTTTAAAATCCCAATATTTCTTAAATAATTAATTTTAATTAATGTCATTAATATTCATTTATCTTCTAATGAATTCATAGCAAATTTAATTTAATTATGAAAAAATAAAATAAGTTGTGGCACCTAAAAAGCTGCCCCCAGCCCCACTGTAGCTGTTCATCCTTGCCTTAAAATACTTAATTAAACTTGTCCCGATCTGTTCTTGCATAGAAACTTGTCCCTTAGCCACCAATGCAGCTAGGAGACAACACAAGAGTTTTCTAGACTTCACAGACTCAAAGAATAAGGACAAAAAGAAGTCTTGGCAGATTACTAGTTTAAATCCTTCTCAATGGTATGAATCAAAAGGTTTATGTTTGTCCTTTGTTGAAGTGGCACTAAACCAGTCATTTAGTTGTAATGTCTACTACCTTGCAGGATTGTAATGGTTCCTGTTGGCTATAATTTTCACATGCACAAGTTATGTTCATGCCTGTGATATTAATTAGTGGTGCTTCTCTTTGTAAGCTGCCTAAATTTGTCAAAGGGGGTGGGGAGAGATAGGGGTAATTTTGTAACCTGGTAAATGGGCATGAGGAGTGGGAAAAGCTAAACAACACAGAGAAAGATCAACAGAAGGAAAAGAAGTGAAGGAAAAACAGAAGGAAAAGAGAAGCGAGAAATAGAAAGTGCACCAGGGTAGGGATTTCGAACCTTCTGGAAGCTAAACTTCTGAAAGCTAGGTAATTCTTCTTGTGCGAATATTTGCAAATTGTCCCTGTTGTCATTACTTGAATGCTGAATAACTTTCACTCAGTATAATTCTCTTCAAAAATTGTAGAGCTTCATTGTTCTCATGATCTGCCAGTCCTTGAATGAATCGATCTAATGCAAAATAGAATTCTTCAAGAATACTAACAACTCAGAAATTACAGTAGTATGAGCAGGTAGCCTCTTAACTGCCCTGCACTATTTATTTATAGGAATGTAGTCAGATTAATTAAACCATCAGTCTTTCAAGGTAGTGGTGCAATGAATGGAAATCATTCTTTCAACATCCTGATTGAATTACCTGCAAAACAATAGACACTATAGTTGAAGTACCTGGTTCAACAGGTTTATGATGATTGACTATATCTGCATCACAGAGATAGCACACCTTCACTAACTCAACAAAGGTGATTGCCCACCACCCTGAAGCATGTTTATTGAAAGGAAATAGAGCATGCATCTAATCCTCTAGAGACAAATTCCTCCAGAGTCTTCATATTTTATTAAAGATGTATGCCATGCTCTGTTTCTCCCATCCAACAAGTCAGTCATTTCTGTTCAGGAGATTTGTGTCTAGCACTCTCCCCTGCCCTATTTCATGTTAACTCATTTAATTTGAAAGATTTGATCTGCTGAGTTTTTTTTCCCCTTGTCTTACTGCTTGTAAGTGGATTGAATGTTAACACACTTAGCATGATAAACAGAAAGAACATGGATGCAGCTGGACAACTGGACAACCACAAAATTTCAAAACAGAATGCCACCATTTAGCCATAATGGGCCATCAATGGTTCAGTTCTTTATTCACAGAATCATCAAGTCAGAAGGTACTCAAAGGGCTTCTAGCCCAATTTTGTGCTGTACAAGAATCCAAAGATAAGGCATCATTGACATATGACCATATAACCCCTTTTTAAATCTCCAGCAAAGGAAAGTTCATCATAATCTATTCCTTGGTCAAGAAGTTCATACCACCAATAATTTCTTCCTAATATCCAGTGTGAATCTCTTTTCTTATAATTTGAATATAGTGTGCCCTCTGTGTATCTGGAGGTTCCGCTCCATGAACTCCCATGAATAGGGAAATATATGAATGCTCACATATCATTATATTCAGTGGTGGTGACATGCTCACGGATGCTTCAGCACATCTGTGTGCACATTGCCACCATTTTAGAAATAGGATGCAATGCAGTCATGGGCACTAAAACTCTCACATCCAGAAACAGCAGGTAAGGAGGGCCCACTGTACACTGGTTTGAGTCCTGTCCTCAGTGACAGGAGAAAACAAGGTCACTCCATCTTCCACATCACATCTCTTCAGATATTGAAAGATGGGTAAAACATCACCTCTCAGTGTTCTCTTTTCTGAAATAAACATGCCCAGCTCCCTCAGATATTCCTCATAGGATTAGGTTTTCAGACCCTTGGTTAGCCTTATTGTATATAATCACTGCTCATCAATGGCTCCATACATGTTTTTAGTATATGTATTATGGCACTTTATAGCCCCCATGATTGGTATGGTTTAATTGGCTAATAATATTTGACTGGCACTATATGAATTGGCATTGATATAAATGATACCTGAGGTGGTAACAAGGTCACACTGGAAGACGCAAATTTCTGACTGTAAATGTGACATGGCAAGGAAGGTCAGCCCCATCTACCTCTTAGGCAAGAGAACCAGCCAGTTCAGGATGCTCTGAATACATTAGGTGCAAAATATCAAGCTGGAGTCCTGGAGCTGAAATAGGGAAGTTCCCACCAAATTGTGGTTGACTTAATCCTGGTGCCTGTGTACCTGGACATTTTCCTATTGTTTCCCCACCTTTCCATAACATTTAGCTGTTACAACAACCACTATTCCCTTGTCACTCAAACATGAAGACCATTGACTCTGTCCAGACTTCATTGTTTGTGATGTAACTCCCATTGTCTGCTTACTAGGAGTGAGAGTCACAATCATACCCTTGGGATATATTCAGGTACAAATACTTCTGATTTTAGGCTACTCAGTGCAGTCTCTTGCCATTCCAAATACTACCCTGTCCACCTGATTCCCCAATGAGAACTGTCCTTAGGTTCCTACCTAAGACATGTTACTGCTTTCTCTGCTTCTCTCCAGATTGGTAAATATCACTCGAATCCCTCAAGGTCCTCTATCCCACTTTCCTCCCTTTCTTTCATTCACTCCTTGAGTGAGTTTGTGAGTGTTTGAGCTCTTGTGTGCTTGCTTGAATCTTGTCAATTAAACATATCTTTAGCTTACATTTTTACTTTTGTCTGGTTCCTCTTCCAGCATGAACCTGTAAAGCTGGTCGGCAAGGTCTCACAAAGTTGCCACCCTCTTGTAAACCTCCTGTCTTTGAGCTAATTATTCCCCACTTTTGAATGGAAGTACTGGCATAGTGGGCTGGCCTTTGTGTCACCCATAATTTAGGGTAACAAGATTTGTGGAGTAACATAGGAACAACTCTGCACTCTTGTCCCGTGAGTTGGCATACGTGGCTCAGACTTTTCTATGCAGGAAACAGTATTTTCTGTGTAGTCAACAGTATTTCTGTATAGATCTCTTCTTTTTAGTACAGAAAATACTGTTACCTGCACAGATAATCCTGTTCTCTCCGTTAAAAAACCTACATATGAATTTTGCACAGAATAAATCTCCAGCTTTAACACTATCCAGAAAATGCTATTTCCTTATGTGTAAAATCCTGTTTCCTAAGCAAAAATGCCACATCGCTAATTTTGCACAGAAAGAAATCCAGACTGTGGATAGTGCCCAGAAAACTATACTTTTCAAAGACTTGTTTGCAAGAGGAAAACAATTACTCAAATAAGAATAATTTGTGAATAAATAAGAAAAGAATTATAACCCTACTATTGGGTGGTTTGTTTTTGGTATCCTTTCCCTACCATTTAATATATGTGAAACAAAGTTTCCAATCCATATTAATGGCTGTAAAATATATAACCAGGCTGGCAGTTCTCCTTAACCAAATAACCCAAAACTAACATATTTGGGGTTTGTCTATAGAGACACTGGCCTCTAGCCTCAATGAATGGCTCCTGACAGATAATTAAATAAAATTAAATAGACGAGATGCTGTCTCCATGTGCCACCATTTTAATTGTGCTAATTTCAAATCAGTGGGAACATTTTATGATAGAAGTCACTGACACTCCAGCAATCAGAAATTTAACAACCTCTGAATGCTGAGAAATCAATTGATACTGCAAGTCACCAGAGGAAGGGAAGAACAGAGATGCAATTTTCTTGCTTGTTAAAAAAAAGTATCATAGTTTTGTATGTTTTACTGATTTCTTTTCGCTGCTTATTAATATGAAGCTGGAGTGGATTAAAATGTAGAAAAGGAGAAGTGTGGGGAGATGGCTTTTATACAAGAATGCTTTGGCTGTTTTCTGGAAAGAAAATATTTTAAAAATTTCTACAGGCTATCATCTTCTCCAGGATGGCTCTAAGATTTGGCAGAATGAAGTACTGACTGCTTAGAAGTACACCGAATTAATTAGAAGTGTGTCTCTGTGTGTGCACGCCCGTGCGCACATGCACCTTCAAGTTGCCTGTTCACTTATGGCAACCACATGAATTTCATAAAGTTTTTAAAGTCAAAGAATAGTCAGAGGTGGGTTTGCCATTTCCTTCCTCTGAAATATAGTTTACAATACCTAGTATTCATTGGTAGTCAACCATCCAAGCTAACCATGGTGACCCTGCCTAGCTTCCAAGGTCAGATGTGACCTGTGGTCTTTCAGGCATTTAGGTCTCTAATTAGAAGAGGAGTAAATTACAATTATATGTTTCCCTAAGAGGTGTGGGACATTGAGGTCCACCTGCAATGCCAGCATCATCTTAGAATTTGAGGAATTATATAGGAGGCCTATGAGAGGAGAGTAACGGCAGGATCTGTTCACCTGTGCGTACCAGTACTAGCTGTAGAGACGACTCTAGTTAAAAGTTAAACAAGGCATTTTATTTCAAATTAAGAAACACACAAGAAATCAGTTACACTTAAGAACCAAACAAGGCTCTCAGAAAGTGAGACAAGAAGAGTCAGATAGAGAAGATAGTGGGGAAAAGATGATAGTTACCAGTCTTGAAGCAGAAGGTCAAAGCATAGTGGCTCAAGTGGCACCTGAGAGTAGCACAGAGAAATGAGAGTCTGAGGTACCACGTGCAGCATAATACTTCCAATGTACTAAATTTGCTGGGGCTGGAGCTCAGTTTGTATACTCTGTTTCCTAACCTGAAGGAAGGTGTATGGACAAAACAGTAATTGGTTTCTCACAGGGCTGACAAAGGAGTCTAGAACGTGTTACCCCTGATTTTCTTAACTAGGTGACAAAACATTGATAGGACTCACCACAACCTCTTAATGTCCGGCTTGGCAGGGGGTCTAGGAATGATTTCCATAGGATGATATCACAGGATGGTCTCTGATTGCTTCAGCTGGGCAGTTTCACTTTCCACTGTATTTGGGTGTGCACATAGCCAGCAGTCTTGAAAGGATTATCACAAACCCATTAGCACTGGGCTTTCAACTCAATCTTCTCTGAACCTATGACCTGAAGACATCCTTCCAACTAGCACACTTTCAAACACATTTTTCAACTATAAATATGTAAATTATGAAAATTATGAAAATAGCACATTCAACAGAGTGGGGGGGTATGATGTTGTAACATATATGTGCAGAATTTGATACATTCAGATCATATTTATGAACACTTAAATGACCATTTTATGATTTCAGATCTGACTCATTCCTGCCACCAAATCATCTGTTTGGAACCAAGACCAGTTTCTTGCAGTTCCTGAAAGAGATTCAGCATCTTGGAGAACTCTTTTAAAGTTCAGACTAAAACTGAGAGTTGATTGACCATCCCAGTACTGCAGAAACCATCAGCTGTCACTGTTTGGAGCAATCTAGTCAGGAGTCTGGGCACGAAGAAGGCTTGTGTGTACGCAGTACTTAAACATAATGCAAAAGGGAGGCTTTCCTTTACATCAACCCAATGTTTCTTCTCAGTTTCCCTGGAACAGGAAACTGACCTCAGTAAAGGCAGAATCAACATTTTTATTCAGCTGCAAGAAGGTCACCTAAGTTATAGTTTTCCAAAATCTATGTACCGTGAGGACAATTTACATTAAAACAGCAATGCAGAAATTAAGATCAAACTCCCATTAAAATTTATTTTATTCTGCTTTCATTTAACAGTAGCAGATGTGCAAATGTTTGTTTACTTAGTTCTTGATAGTAGGCATTTGCTAGAGGAAGCATGAAATTAATTTCTGCCCTAGTATTAAAAAATCATTTTCTTGATTTAAATGTGTCTTTGATAAAAGGAAGTCTCATAAAATGCTTAAGCTGATGAAGCAGTGCAAAAAGAAAAAAAAGAAAGAAAAAGAAACAATATTTGCTGTCTTAGGATTGCCATTGCTGTTTGCTTACATCGCAGAGAATGTTTTTTTTTTGGTGGTGGGGAGAGCAAATAATTATTTTGTACAATTGCCCATGCAAACACTTCCCATTTCAATGGGATGAGAGCAGTATGGTAAAATTGTTTATTAACTATAAGGAAAATTATATTAACAGATGGGGAAAAAAAACTCTCTTTTGACATCTGCCATTTAATAAAAACTGAACAAAAGCAATACATAACTAAATAAAACATGATTAAGGGTTCTGCTGTACTTTGTTTCAGAGTTTGTGCTATGTGTATCTGAAACAAATGGCTAAACAGCCATTGCCATCTCACAGCCCTTCTAGTTTATCTAGGTCCTTTGTAACCCATTTCTTAAAGCTGGCTTTCGGTACATTCTTTTGTAGAAAATGCCACTTTTCCTATATCTCCCCCACACCCAATCCTCATTGCCCCCTTGAAACTAGCTAACTATTGGATCAAGAGTAACTTTGCTTGCTGAGTATATAGAGCAGCCGCTAGAAGCAGCGGGAGAGCTTGGAGTGCATGTGGGGGAGGGGGATATGGCTGTGCTCCGTGGGGACATGGCTGTGGTGTGTGGGGGCATGGCTATGAGCTGGGATGCCCCAAAAACATTGCCACTGGGAGAGAATCCCCATTGCCCCCTCATCCCTATGAAACTGGCTAGAAGACAGAAGTTTTACATCCATATTATGGCTAGTTCTTTCCACATCTATCAATGCAAGGAGAAGACTTTCTTCCACATTGACTGCTCTAGCCTATGTTGTATAAAAGAGGCCCTAGGTTCTCCCTAGATAATTGCCAAAATTTGCTTCTTCGTAGTATGGCTTTGACTTTGATTCAGCCAGTCTTGAAGATGTGAAATAGAATTGTCACCTCTCTACCTCCCCTCTCTTTTCCACCTTACAGGGTCTTTTAGGTACTACCTTGAAAATCAGAGTCAGTACAATGTAGCAGTTTGAGTGCTGGTCTAGGACTCTGGAAATCCTTGTGGTTCAAATACCTGCTAAGACATGGAAATTCACTAGAAAGCTTGGGCCAGTCACTCTCCCCAGCCTAAGAGAAAATCACTGACAAGCTTCCTTTGAACAAAATTTGCCAAGAAAATCCTATGATAGGGTCATGATACGTGGAGCTTGATTTGAAGGAACATAACACAGCAAGGCAGGTAGGAATGTCATCATTCTCTCCACATTGGGCAGATCCATTTTACATTCTCCATATCATCATCTTCTTCACATTGAATGTGGCTGGTGCAAATTGTGAATGTCCTTCAGTATTTTTTCGTAAGAACTTACCAAAATTTGCGAATTATCTGAATCTAACTCTTTGGCACACTTTAACCATGAGGGCCAAGAATGTCACATAGAGAGTTTACCAGTGGATCTGTTGCATGGGGAGAGTGAATCCTCTCTGTTTAACAGTCACCCCTCTTGTAGCTGTTCCAAACTTTACGGGAATCCTCCTGATATTAAACCTCTGTCAAGAATAGGGTCTTGCACCTTCATGGTTCCTGTACAACCTGTAGCAGTAACAGGACAAGTAGCTGCAAAACTAAGAATGGATTTGCTACCTCCACAGTAACAGATCTGTCAGCCATCTTTATGTACACAAAATTTCATACCGGGGTGTGAAGCAGTAGGAATTTAGTTATGTCATTTGTTGTAGGTGGTTAGTGACTATAGCATTGGGTGACCATGACCTGGAAAATCCTAGAAATGTAGAGTTGGAAGAGACCACAAGTGCCATTGAGGCTAACTCCTTGCAGGAATACACAATCAAAGCATTCCCAACAGATGGTCATTCAACCTTTATTTAAAAACCTCCAAAGAAGGAGACTCTACCACACTCCAATGCAGCATATTCCACTGTTGAATTGCTCATACCATCAGGAAGTTCTTTTAATGTTTACATGGAATCTCTTTTCCTGAAGTTTGAAGCCATTGCTGTCCTATCTCAGTCAGAGAGGCTCAGCTGATAAGACAAAAAAAGCAACAACAACAAAAACACAACTGAATAGCTCCCTCCTCATTATTTACTTTTAGGCAGTAAGCACAAGACTGTAAATAAAGTCCAACAGGATTCTAAGGCAAGCCAGCCCAAAGTCACTCAGGGTAATCCCAAGTCAGGCATGGAGTTCAGCAAGATATCCAGAAGAGCAAAAAGTCAATAAGCTCTGACAATTCATGGAGTGGAAGGGTGCTAGCTATATAGGTCAGCAGCCTAACACAGCTGCTACCTAAGTAACTGTTGGTGGTTATAAATTCTCTGGGATCAAAGTAGGTTTTCTCTTTGTTGTCTTGACTCAGCAAAGATGGGTACTGGTAAGTTATCTTCTGTATCTGAAGGGGCAGGACTCTCTGATAGAACTGGCACTGTCCCCTGTTCTGTTTGTGGCACTGTAACCTCCTCCTGTACAGCAGGTTCTGGAATGCCCCCTCTTTCAGCCTCTGGCATGTCCCTTGTTTCAGACTTGGAGTCAGAGCCCATATTCTGGAAGCAGGACATGACATCCCTGTTCTAGTCTCTGGAGCAGCAAAAAAAAAAAAAAAAAGACTTGCTCCATCTTTCATATGACATCTCTTCAGATATTTAAACATAACTATCATGCCACCTCTTAACCTTCCCTTCTTCAAGCTAAACATACCCAGCTCCCTAAGCCGCTTCTCATAGGGCACGGTTTCCAGGCCTTCTACCATTATACATCTCCTTTCATTCAGCTTGGCAGTCTGCATTCTCCCCTGAATCAGGCTGACACACCTGCAACAAACTTTCCATTTGAAATGTATCTCACCCAGTCTGTTTTCCTGAGTGACCACGACTAAATATCACATGCTAGTTCTATAGGGTCAGCTGACTGGGTAATATGAAGGTCCTTTCCGCACTACACTGTTATTGTGCTATTATTCCACTTTCAACATCCTATGGAATCTTGGGGTTTGCAGTTTAGTGAGGGTCACTTAGAATTCTCACCCAGAGAGTTCTTTGTCCTCAGTAAACTACAAACCCCAGAATTATACAGGATGTTGGAAGTGGAATAATAACACTATAACAGTGTGGGGGCAGAAAGGCCTGAAGTCTTTTAACTCTGCTCACCACAGAGCTTACTTTCCTAATATTCCAAAGATCCACAGTGAAGTAATACTTTTATTAGGAACAACTCCTTGAACTCTTCTTCATTGTGAATGTTTAACAAAACAAGAATCTGATGTGTGTGTTTTCTTGTTGCAGCTTCCATTACAACATAATTTCACTTTCATATAAAATTTACAGCCAATTTATTTGCTTAATTTCAGAAAGCAAAGTAGTATTAAATCATCAATAAAAAGAATATTGAATCAGAGTCTGGGTCTATGAGTGTGCTTCCCTATAAATCTATAGGTTATAACTTATCTATCATATAAATTAATGAAAGTGATTATGTGATTTTATGTCAGCTTAAAACTATTTCTGTTGAATGGGAATATCAAAACAGGGTGATTTTAAATAACAGATAACAGATAATCTTCCCTTTAGCAAAGCCTTTCTTCTCTTTATTTTATCCTATTCTGTGGAAACTTAAAATAAGAGATGGAGGCTGCCAACAACATCAGCAAAAAGGTAATTTTATTTTACTTATCAGCTTAAGTTGACATCTGAACACTGCTTGCTCTGTGAAGATCAAAGTCACCAAGATACTCTGTAGTGAATGCTTGACCTTGTATTCTGATTGACATGAGGTCAGGATTGCCTAGCTGGGTTAACTGAAAGTAGTTTATCAATGGCCTTTTCTAAAAGTTGTATTACTACATTTGGTTCTTCAGTAATTTTAAGGTGGACTACAGTACAGATTGCTTATCCTGGCCTGAAATGAGGATGATGACAGTATTCGTATGGTGCAGTCCATCCAAGACTTGGATAGGTCAGCTACTGTGTATTTGAATGCTTCCTTATAGCAAATTGATAAACAAACCTCTCTTCATAGAAGAGTAGGGTGGGGCCAGCCATAAAGGATGCCAAACTTTCAAACCACTCCTTCTTGCCAATTGTAGCATATGGTGTGGCCCTCTTTTATGCCTCCCTTCCCAATTAATGCACATCATGTCATTGAGTCATAGAGTCATAGAGTTGGAAGAGACCACAGAGGCCATCCAGTCCAATCTCCTGCCATGCAGGAACCCACATCAAAGCACTCGCAACAGATGGCCATACAGCCTCTACTTAACAACCTCTGAGGAAGGAGACTCCACCACACTCCGAGGCAGCATATTCCACTGCTGAACAGCTCTGACTGTCAGGAAGTTCTTCCTGAGGTTTATGTGGAATCTATTTTCCTGAAGTTTGATTCCAATGTCAGGGAGGAGTTTTATAGGGAAACTTCTATGTGACCAAATATTTAAATTTACTCCCACACCTACATTTGAAAGAGGTCCAGGATGGTTTTAATGAAGTGGGATACATTTCTCTTAATTGTATGTCTAGGCACTTCATACAACGAACAGTTAACCACGCAGAGAATCTCTTATGTACTTTATACTCCCAGCAGTGACTGCAGTGCTGAAATAATATGTGAAGACAATGCGAAGTAATAACTGTGTCTATATATAGTAAACCTGGTGGTCTCTTAAACAGACTTAAACTTAAGTCTGGTGGCCTCTTAAACACTAACAGATTTAGAAATTAGATGAATATGTCTTGACAATCTGAGCTTACTTTATTGGATGCAGAACTAGAATGTATGAGAAGTGCAGAATGGACCACTCTCCATATTTTCCTTACGTGGCAATGAAGATATGCTGGGATTAACTATTTCAGATATGGACATTCTTTTGAGTGGGGTAGGTGAGATTTTTGTTTGGTTTGTTTTCGGACAGGAATTTTACTAAATTCTTCACAAATATGATTAAAACACGGTGTGATTTCTTTTAAAAAATATTAAATAAAACTCTGGCATACTTAAACATCTGGACCTAAAGTGCTAAACTCTTAAACGTCTGTGTTTCAATTCCTGTGCATTTGTGGTATCAAAATTAGAGTTGATTCATCAAGCTCAGTGGTATCACCTCCAGTTGGTAGGTGTTCTTCAGGGTCTCAGACAGAGGTCTTTATAAAGTCTTCCTCTTGAGATCTTCTCAACTAGCGAGGCCAAAGATTGACCCTCAATTCACCTACAATGTCGTTGTTCTTACTATGGGCTTCTTTTTAAGAAGACCTCCTCAGATGACTGCCATCCTATATGACCAAATGAAATAAACAGTTAAGTAAAACCTAACGTATACATATTTAAATTTTGCAGCTTTTTAAAAAAAAATCACAGGGGAACTGCTGTGGCACAGAACAACACCACCCATTAAGATTCCATTTTTAAATATTTTATTAATTAATTATGCAAATTAGCATAGCAAGACTTGCTTTATGAGATCATTTATTCATGTTTCAAGTATGTTATGAGGTTAACTGCACACGGGATGTTTTATAGGTTTATAAAATGCTTCTTGTCAAGTCTTACTGCTTTTTGGACTTGCATTATATTTATTTGTAGCAGCCTTTTCAATGCTGTCCCATTAGAGATTTTCATTCATAGATTTTTTTAAAAAAATCATTATTGAATAAATTAAAACACAGAGATACCTATACATCTTTATAGCAGGGATGGAAAGAATATCAACAATTATTCATTTCCACATTGAAAAATGGTTTCCTGAAATTCAGGAGGAATAATAGAACAGGGAGAATTTTGCACAGTTTTCTCTCGGGGCTCAATTTTCCAAAGTGTTGTACAATATTTGTTCTTCTGTGAAAAACCACATGGGGGGTTGCACAAAAATACTCTTGTACAGAAAAATACTCTTGTACAGAAAATGTGGTTCTCTGCACAAAACAGCCACATGCAAATTTTGTGCAAAATAAAGCCTAAGCTGTGAAAAGCCTCATCAAGATTCTACGTGTCAGGGTTTTTCAACATGTGTCTCAACCATTTTCTGAATACTTTTTGAATAATCTTTCCATCTCTCTTCTGTGGAGAAAATCATGTATATGTAATGGGGGGGGGCAAAAACAGGTTTACTTTGAAGTAAAAAGGACCTATCATAACTTTACATGCAAAATTCAAATGCTCAATAAGTTCCTGGAATTCCCTGAGTGTGGTCTTCCTGTGCCTTAAAAATTCCACCACCTTTTCTTCAAATCCTCAAGCTTCTTCTGAGGGATCCTGCAATGTTGTTCCATGGCATCTATCTCTGTGCCCAAGAATACTAAACAAGTGCTGGGTCTTTCCATCTTCTCCTGAACTAGGGGTACACTCAGTTCTACCGTCAGTGAATAAAACTCTCTCATCAGGAAAATACATTGTCCTGTTCCTGTTTGATCAATAAAAAAATCATCAAGGTAATGTATAACCCACATCCTTGCTTCTGTTGCATTTCTCCAAGGATTCTAATTAAGCTAAAATTTGTCCTGTGAGACTTATTTACTCCCCATTCTAGTTTTCTCATGAGCTGGGTCTGCCTGCTCCTTAGGAGCAACCTGGGTCTTCTCTAGATCCTTTAATCTGGCCAACATACCCTCTACCACCCTTCCCTTAACTTCCTCATCTGATGAATGAGGCAACTCTAATAGTGGGCACTTGGAGAGAAGCTGCCTAGCAAGGCCTTTGCCTTTGGACCCAACACCACTCTTCATGGATGCCATGAGTACTTACAGGGTTACCAGTCCAACTCTCAAGTCAGCTGAGCAGAAAAAAATGAGAAAAAATGAGAGGGAGTGGAGGATGGTCCACCAACCCAAATGGATCTAGAAAAGCATGGTGAAGCTAGAATGGACAATCAGACCCAGAGGAGCCTAACAGGTCTGACACTCCTTGGCCAACAAAGTGGGGTGCACACCCACAATAACAGAGTGTAGTATGAGCTAATGGAGCCTGGGAAAAATGAGTCAACTGTGGTCTAACAAACCTGAAACTAGGTGGTCGAATAGGCTCCAAAGGCCTAATCCACTTGGTCCAAAGGCCTTTACTTCTCACACTATACCACACTAAGCCTGGAAGACTTATATGGCACAAGACCTAATGAGGCTTGTGCAGCCCACTATTTACACAAAAAGGTGACCTGCTTCCAGGTGCAAGGTCTGCTAGGCTGGCAAGGCCAGCCAGTACATGTTTGCAAGAGGGCTATGTTCAATGGCTGCCATAGGCCTAGGTCCTGATAGGCCACAGGCCTAGATGTCACTTGGCCTACTAAGACCAAAATCTGAAGGAAAAACAGAGTATACCCTAACATCCTAATATGATCTTCCTAACAGTGCCAGCCCCATGCCCAATGGGGCCTAACTCCCTGGAGTGGAAAAAGTGGCTGAATTGACCTCCAACAGTGTCCAGCAATGCACCCATAAGACCAAGGGGCAGGATGCACCACACACCATTCCCTGGGACAAACCAAGTGTTGAGTGTTATGAAATGTTGCAAGAGATAAATTTGTACTTCCCCCAGGTACTGTGGGATTGAGTAGTGGACAGAGCAGAACATGAATGATCCCTCACCAAATCAAACTACCTGCCTGAACACTGTCTGCTGTTCTGAATCCTCTGGTCTGTTCTCAACACCCGCAAATGGCTGCAGTACCTCCTCTAGGGAGTGATCAGGCTTTAAAAGCCCTCCAACTCCATCCTCAATGCACAACGTCCTAATGCCTTGCACATGATGCAATGAACAATGGCCTCTCCTCTGTGGCCATCAAAGGTGGCACCTCTCAGCATCCTTTTGGCAGGATAATTATTTTACATCACACAAGTCCAAGACCATAGTTTCATTAAGCCAGGAAATCCCTGGGTTTTCTTGACCAAGCTACTGTCTCTCACACAGTTTCTCTCAGAAGGTTGTTGAGAATATGAAGTAGGACCAGAACCATGTATAGTAATTTTTGAAAACCGCATTTTTAATCTGTCCCATCAAAAGTTCAGAAAGACTAACTTCAACTGTTGTTCTTTCCCCTTTCATCTCCTCATCTCCTTAAAATCTCATCTCTTTCACCTCTCTTTGCCTTTAGCTTAATGATTCCCACTCAGACCCCAGCATAAGTCCCATAGATTGAAAATTCAGTTTCCTGGAACAAAGAGTCTGTGTATTATACTCAGTGTAGAACACAGAAGGATAGCCTACGTGCAAAGAAGACAAGTCCTTTCCCAAGCTATCCTTAGCATTATTCTTTTAACCTTAGCATTAACTTAATCATAATCCAATCACAGGTAAAAATAAACTAATACATCTAAAGCTTTTTTAATTTATCCAAAAAAAGCAGGACATTTAAAATTTGCTTACTCCTTAACATAGTCTCTTGTGAAATTAATTTGCAACTTAATTAATGACTCTGGAATTAAGATAGTATTGAAAGTCCACTTAAGTTAACCAATCGAGTCAAAATAAATTTAATAAATTTAATTAGGTTACTCTTTCACTACAAAAATAATTTAATTAATAACTTAATTGATTTAAATTAGTTAGTTTCTATTACCATGGATGGCTTGTTCTAGAGCACATTTTTATTCTTTGAAATAAAGAAAGTGTGTCAACCTGGATTAGGACCAGAGTATGGAATATAAGAAGCTTTAGCACTTTCTCTTCTTGTGTGGTCCAGATCCAAATCTCATCATGGCCACAGTTTTCATAGAAGAAATTCTCCATTTAAAATAGGACCTCACGCAAAGTGAAAATATGAGAGATAAAGGGAAGAATGTATAGAAAGACTGAGCCATGCTGCTTACTTCTCAAGGAAAACCATGCAAGTAGGGGCAGAACATGCAGTTTCAGCCACAAATAGGTTGCCCTCAAATAGAGATTAATTAGAAATAGCTTCCAGTTTGTCTGGACAAGGTTTTGTTTTGTTCTTGATTTCATCTTTGGAATAAGAAAGAAAAAACAAATTAAACAGTTGAATGTAAAAGAAATAAACATATCTCTCTAGTTTATATCCAGTCTTCCTCCCAAGATGGGATTCAAGGTGGCCATTCAGAAATACCTACAGTATTTAGAATATCTAAGTCTTAAAAATCTGTGTTTGAATCTCTGTGAATTCAGCCATGTTCTGTGCTGCTGAGCAAGGGCTGGTACCTCTCTCTTTTTCTTCATCTTTAACATCTATATGGAAAACAGCCAAGTAATGGCCCTTTTTTCCAGTTTGAAAAAGTCTGTTTCCATCTAAAAAAAAAATTGTGGGCACTTGAATCATATTGTCAGAAGTGTGAGAGAAAAGGTCTTCTAGTATTTGCTGGCCATTAAGGTTCATTTAGTGGTAGCTGATGGCCCTAATGCAAGTGGGCTAGTGAATCCACTCTGGTTTTAGAGTTTACAGTAGTCTACAGGAGTTTAAAGTAGATATCCAAGGTGCTGAACCTATTTTGGGAATGAGCTTCAGGATCTTGACTAGCTTCTTTAAAGACTAAAACCTGGAGTGATTTTACTGTGCCACTGACACTAAAAACCACTGGGCTAATAAGCTAATAAGCTCAATAGATGTGCTTAGGTTACATGATCAGCCTGGGTGAAATCTATCTAGCAGGTTTCAACCATTAACCCTTTCTTTTAGAATCAATAATGACTGCCCAAGAAAGGATTCTGAGAGGTCATCTTGACCCAAACTTATAATAACTTGGCTTATAATGAGAAGGTAGAAATTTCTGAAGCTAAAGATAGCAGGAAGGAGGAACAAATCTTACACAAAGAGAGGAAGACACAAGCAAAATCAATACAAAAGACAGAAGGACATGAGCCCTAGACTTAGAGAACATTTAAATTTAGATGGAACACAGACATAGGGAACAGCACACAAATAACTCTTTAGGTTATGCCAAGGTTATTATATTTTTCATTATATGATATTGCAGTTATTTGAAGCTAGGGGAAAGGAAGAACCAATAGGATCCCCTAAGGCCATCAAACTGATTAAATGTGTTTGATAATCATTTGCTTAATTCCATGGTGCATAGCAAAAGACACAACCTGCTTTGCTGCAGATCCACGTTCTCAAATGGCTTTGTTGGCACAAGCCCCAGTTCATGCCAATCAGGCAGCATGGCCACAAAAATACTGAAAATTGGAATACCTGTGAGGGCCTAGGGATTCTATAGAAGTTATAATTTTGGTCTTATTGAGATGCTAGACTAAGCTAAGATCTTATTTTCAATAAACCTGTTTTATTTGGCTTAATGAAAATAGGGTAAGAAGTTATCTTTCAATCTACATCTGAAATGATATCTGTGATATATTTTCCAAGACCAATACACATTACCTTTTTTTATGAGTGATTCATACCTTATTACAGTGGTTCTCAACCTGTGGGTCCCCAGATGTTCGTGGACTTCAGCCCCCAGAAGCCGTGAGCATTGACCATAGTGGCTGGGGCTTCTGGGAGCTGAAGTCCACAAACATCTGGGGACCCACAGGTTGAGAACCACTGCCTTATTAAAAGGAGGCATGATTTGTAATCAGAGAATCCTGGATTCAGTCCCAAGAAAATCCTGGATTCAAGATATCAGGTTGTGATGGGGAAAAGTTTTTGCCTAAAACGCTAGGAAATTCTTCCTAGGTGGGCAATGGTGGACACATTTTTTTTTGGCATTTTGCTAAAATAGGGATGGAAAATGGTCCCCAAACCATTGTACTTTGAATAGCAGGAATTTGGATCCCCTTGAAGCTGTGCAGCATCATGGGTAGGGTGGGGAGGGAATTGTGTTTGCCAGTCTCCAATGTAATGTGATCAATGAAATGTGTCCTGGTGCTGTGCACCATGACAGTGAGAGTAGGAGGGTGGAGTCAGAGCCAATAAAAACCCTTGTCACTCTGTTCTCTCCCTCTTTTGGACAATTTTGTCCAAGGAGTCCAGAACAAGGAGAGTGATAAAACCAGCATCAATGGAGAGATTGGAGCAATTGAACGTTGACTGGTTCACTGATAGTGGGGTGGCTGGGCCCAGTCTTGAGACAGCACACAGTTATAACACGGCCACACGAGTGAACCTATTCACCAACTTTTCTATTTAATTTAATTCTTGTTTTGGTTACTTATAGTTAATTTCTTGTTTCATTATCTGTTTTTTTTCAATTTAAGAGTTTTCTCTATCAGGTAGGATGCAGTCAGCACCAGCTGGACCATGGAGGGGAAGTAGCTTTTGTTCTTTTGGATTTGCACATTACCTTTTTGCTGGTTTTTTGGGCTTAAACAGCCTTGCGGGGGACAAGGGGTGATACACCTTCTGCTGAGTGATAGTGGGCAGTCTAGGCACCATGGGGGACTAGATTGGGCCCTTTGCCTAGTGTTGATGCAGTCAGAAGACATGCACCTGCAGCCCTTGGCCCTGTCGCATTCCCTGGTCCCTTAAAGCCTCTAGTGTTAGGACTCTACTCACCACATGTTGTTAAGCCCTGTCCCTCGATTTGTGATTAGGCCCTTGCCCTCTAGTTAGGCCTTTAAAGGCCACATATTAGCCCTGAGTAGGCCTCTAAAGGCCTCATGCTTGAAGTAGGCCCAAGCCAATAAGCATGAGGCCTGACCAGACCTGTACAAGCCACGGTATGGTAGGCCCATGAATCTGCCAGGGTAACAGACTCTAGGTCCTACTGCTGCCCCAGGTATTTAGGCCTCAATAGGGTCTTTAAGTCCCAAGTAGGCCTCAGCATGGCCTAACCCCCCTGCTATTGGCCTATGTGCTGGGTAATATAGCCAAACTTTGTGGGTGAAGCAGTTGGGCTAGGACTTAGGCCACTTGCATTGGTCGTCTTAAGCCTTTTCTTGCAGGTCTTGCTGGCCTTTGGGGCCTGTACACCTTACTGGGTATTTATTAGACAGATACCCTTGTTTGGTTGGCAGTTTAGGTGATTGAGTACTGGACTATGAAAGGGATTGAAAATGGCTCCACTGAAGGGTTCTGGAGGCCCCAAGGGCAAAGGCCTCCAAGCATCCTCCACCAGGAGGGTCTTCTTTCTTGGAAGATGAGGAGGTAGAAATCACTGCTGTCATCCTGTCCAGGTTGCAGGTCCTGAAAAAAGATAGACAGATTACAGCCATGGGAGGATTCTAAAGGTTCATCGAAAAGGATGGTCAAGGCCAGCTTGGCTGATGAAATACTTGCTCACCTTGATACTTTGAAATAGGATGAAAAGCTGGATGAGAGTCAGGTTTGGTCTTGCAACAGGATTAGATTGACTTATCTTTTTCACCATTGGTTTATCTTCTCCAGACTGAAAAGGCCAGTGGATCTGTCCCTGGTTCAGGTGAAGTTTAAGACTCAACTGCTGGGGTTGGCGAGGGGGGCAGTATCTGGCCCTGGGGTCTATGGAGTATGCCACTTATTCAGCCTGCTATCTCATTGATTATTCCTAACGTACCAGGCACTGGCGGGGGGGGGGAGGGGTTGCATCTCATCAGGTTTGGCCTTCAGGACATCCCTTCTGGTCCCCTTGGTATAGTCTCCCACCTAATCTGAACTCCTAGTTAGGGAAGGCAGGAAAAGAGGCTCACAGCTAAGTAGTTTTGCAAATGTTACATGAGGGACCACTTTTGCGGGGAAGCAGACTGTTCCTCTAGGTGAAACTTGTCACCAGCTGCCACTGAGAAAACACAGTAGGAATATCACATGGATGTTTTCCACTGCTATATCATGAGCTGGAAAAGAAAGAAAATGAGGGTTTGAACAATAGGGAGAAAGAAAAGATTAAAAAGTATAGGGTTGGTGGCAACTGGGTGAATTGGTGGTCTGAATTCTTCATTTATTTATAAGTACTTTCCCAAGTGGTTCTGGGGCAGGAAGCACTGCCATCTTGCTTCTTATCCTTCCACAGGCCAGATAACTGTAGGATGGTGGCATGATCATGGGGAAAACCTATCAATGATTTAATCTGAGATCATGCTTCCTGGGGATGGGAGAGGAGCAGGACTGCAACGACATCATGTAGAAGCATCGTTGTGGTCTCACTTCTCTCCTGTCCCCATGCTGGGATAGGAGGCTACTGCAGAAAGGGCCTTGGACTCTATCATTGTGCCAGAGACTAGGAGACAAGCTCTTCCTAAAAACACACATGCACACATGTGCACACGCACACACACACACAACAAATTGTGCTGATCTTCTCCCAGCTTCACTTGCTATCACTTTGTTTCTGGACTCTGATGGAGGCACTAGGTCCAATATTTTAACCATTAAACAACATGGGACAAGGTATCATAAGAATATCCTCTTGGTTTCTGCTGTGGTGCTCCTTCGTGCTTGTCTTTTATTAGCAGTATGCTGAATATCCACAAATAATCATTTTTGCCTGTAACATCCCAGTTGTGGAACAATGTGCCCAGAGAGTTCCTGTTTAATTTTCAAAGGGCATTAAGCTGATATTATCCCAGTAAACCATTTAGACATTTTTGAAAAATAATTTCTGATTTTTTTAAAATCTGCTGTATTTCTGTTTGTGCTATTGACATTATTGGGTGTTACTGGTTTTTTTTTCTTTATTGGTTATAAGCTGCCATGAATACACTTTATACAGAGAGGTGGAATATAAAATAATTAGGCAAAATGTAGGAACTAACAATGATGCTATCTCCACAGATTTCCTTCTGAAAAATATGCAATAGACTCTCATTTCCCTGTCAATAATAGAAAGGGAGAGACAGTAGGCAAGAAAAAATTCCTCACTCTAGAGTAGCTAGCTTATTGCACCATGGGAATAACTGTTGATGGGCACTATATAGCTTCCAGAGGAGAAGAAATCAGTGTCTGGTAGCTGGAAAATCAATACAGAGAGATAAGTATTCACTTGTTTCCTGCCCAGTACATTCCCCTTTCACTCTCCCCTTTGGCAGATAGTTTGTCAACTAGGATTGCTCAAGGATTTCATTTAGTCTGCATTTTAAACAAACCAATCTGATTCACACTTCCCAGAGTAATGCATTGACTGGAACAAAGTTATTCCTCAGTTTTCATACATCTCTGAATTTTATGACAGCGTTCCTGGCTCTAAGAAAGAAAAGGAAATTATATTTTATGTTCAAATGTGTAAACATGAATGTGTTAGGATAACACGCATACAAAAATAGACCTTAGCCAGTAGTCAGTATGTTGGCACAAATTTAGGCTGGGACAAAGTAGTCTTAAGTAAATTCCAAAATCCCTCAACTGACAAGGCTTTGGATTCAACACAGGCTTGCATAGACTGGCCTAGAACAAACTCAGCCACCTCTCAACCATTTTGCTATGTTAGGATTCATTGCTCACCTGCGTTGATTGCCAGTGTAGTATACGGTGAGAAATACTCTAAGTTGTGTCCCAGTAGTGTATGGTGGGATATATGATTCCCATTTCCTGTCCTAAAGCCTGATGATGATATTACCAATGTCACTATTGTTATGTGCCTTCAAGTCATTTCCAACTTATGGCAATCCTAAAGTGAACCCATCACCATTATCCATGTGCAATCCCATATTATTTTATAAAGGTGTACATAATTTATGGAAACATCCATTTATGAGAGGCATCTCAGGATGGAAAGGATTAAATATATAAGATATGATCACAGCAGAACAGATGAGCTATCCCTAATAAAGCTAATTTAAAACATTTATGAGCTTCTCATTTGCTAGTGTACAACTGGGCTCCACGCTGCTTTCTCTCTCTATTGGCAGCTATCCTTCACTAATCATGCAACTATTTGCTATTGCCATAAAATTGTTGTCTACCTGTGAGCACATGCTGGTTCAATTTTCCAGCTCAAAATCAAATGTTAAGTTTTCAGGGAAACTCATTTAGAATTGTCTTCTTAATAGCCTCAAGAGCCTGACAAGTCTTGGAAAAATTCTGTAGCAATAATGATATGGGGAGGTTTTAACGCACACACAAGATAATGGTGGTGATGAGGAGGATGAGTAAAATCTTTAATGCGAGTCTGGAGTTTTCCATCAGCTTCATAAATTTCTGAAATGTATTTAGAAGTGTTGTACAACTATTATGGACAAATTCTAAAGTGAACTGGACTGGTTTAGATCAGGTTCAAAGAGCATTGAATCCACTCGTTGTGGACCCAATGTAGATTAGCTCAGTCCAAAGTAATATAAAATGATTTGGACAAATCTGGAGACAGGGGACCGAGAGTAAATTTCCTGCAACAACATATAAGAAAATATCATGGTGGTGCGCTTTTTTGAGGAGAAGCAGAACTGGATTTTGTTCAGTATGGACAAGATGTTACCAGTGCTCTCCAGCTACAACACTTGGGGTGCCAATGGTTTGAGGTGACTGAGTAGTACATATTCAGTTTGCTTCTGCTGATTTGTGCCCCCATTTAAGGATTTACTCACCCAAACAGTGCCCACCACTCTGTCTCTCAGTGTTTCACTTTACTATCACTTCTGGGGTCCTTTCATCCTACAAAGTCATAGCATTATGATTTCACTTTAACTGCCATGACAACATTCTATGGAATCTGGGGCTTTGGGGCTTGGTGAAGAACTAAAGCTTTCTGGATGAGAAATCCAAATATCCCTCCCTACAGAGCAAATCCCAGGAATCATAGTGCTACAATTCTGTAGTGTGAAAGCCTTCCCCCATCTATAAGTGTGTGTCGGTGCAACTATTCTTGAACTCTGAACCTGAGGTCTTTTGTCATGCTGCTGCCAATTCCTGGACTGGTTTGCATTTTCCTCCTTTCTTGCTACCTCTCCCTTTTATTGGTCTGCATTCTCTGTAAGCAGAGAGAGCCTCTCACTGCAAAGCAGCAGATATACATGACAGACTAGTGTGCAGAAAATAGTGTGAACTGGCACAACTGTGCACTTAGCTGATTCACTTCTTGAAAAAGGAAAATGTAAAGGTGGCTAATAGTAAACCCTCCGGAGCTGAGTGTCCACAATTTGGAGAAGTTATTTGCTTTGAAGCTTCTCCCATGTCTCCAAGTTCCATTTTCTCTTTTAAAAGACCCCTAAGTTATAGCAGTTTTGATTTCCCTTTGCAGGCCAATGAGAGACTCAAAGATCTATACCTAAATGTTGACTTGGAATGAAGAGCTGAAGCAAATCAAATTGGATTTGAATCAGTCCAAATCAAATCAGAGCCCAATCTGAATTTGGTATCAGACTAGATCGGAGAACTCTTGCACAGCCCTAATACTTGGAAACGGTAAGTATTTCAGACATGGCTTTAGCTTTCTGTTACACATATCACTGCAAGATAACATGCAGGCCCCTCACTCAAGATGTACATAAAGGAGTCTTTAACACCAAATTAATATACCAGCCAGACTAATGAACCTGTAACGTGATAATATCACACCAACTCAGAATAAGGGCGAAGCTCCATGGATTCATATTACTCTCATTCAGAATCAGTCAGTCAGTCTCAGTAAGAAAAAAATCACTGCAAGGACTGCTTTTCACAGATGATGAAAGTTCCTCTTTCAAAGAGTATCCATACTTTCATCTCTGGCCTATAAGTAGTTCCTTAAGGTTAAGACTTAGAACTAGATATTTTTTTTTGATTCACATGGGAAGAATAACATTCAGATATTTTTCTTACTGAGAAAAAAATAGCCCATCATCCAAATAGTGAGGGCACTCTATCCCACAGAACTGCCCTCTGATCACAAGCCAACTTTAATATGCAAATTCTGAAAGGAATACATGGTGATCTGGATATCTCTAAGCCTGGCCATATATTCACCAAGGTCTCCCATATATTTTCAGACACCATTACATTCTTAGTGGGTTGGAGACCTCCATGTTTGTACACAGTCCAGCTCTGGTGCATCATAGGGCGGATGATGTCTTGCCATGAAGGTCCCCATGCTGAGCTAATCCTTGCTCCACATGTTCTAAAACATCTGGTGTTTTGTAAAGCAAATGACATCAGCAACCCTGTGGAGCCTTTTTCTAGAGCCTTGGAAGCAAAAAATGAAGACAGCTCCCAAGCCAGTTCCTCATACCTTCTGGTGGTTCCTCTATTCTCAAATGAATACTGGTCCTCTGTCAATTATATATGAGAACACAAATCCTCATAATGCTGGAGTAAAAGCAAAGTGTGACCCTGAATTAGCAATGAACTCCATACCTGTTCTGAAAACTGGTTGAGGGTCCCAAGATAAGATTCCAGGTACATTATCTTGGGAGACAGAATAGGTCTCTCATTTCAAAGTCTCTTGTTCTTTTTAAGCTGTTGCTGCTGCTATGGAATCCCTGCTGTTTGTTTTTTCATGTCCTTTTACTCTCTTCTGATGAAAAGCAGCCAGTTTTCTCCATCACCTTTCCCTGACAGAAGCAAACAACTTTGAAGGTTCCTGCTGTCACTGGACATTTTAAACCAAGGGAGAGTGTTGACCAGAAGCTTCCTTGCCTACAAAACCAAAGCTATGCTTTGTTTTAATGATTTGCTTTCTGTGGGATGAAGCATTGCGCTTGCTGACATGAAGCAGTCACATAATGGCAGGCAGCTTAATTACTAAGGCTGTGCACACTGTGATGTAAATTGGAGGAGCTGAGATTAGCAACATGCTAGGTCACAAGAAAGAGAATTATTTTTACTTATTTTCTCCCGTTGGACCAATTTGCTCCCGTAGGGGATAGTCCGACTTCTTTGCAATCACGGTTATTGTAAACTGAGAGAAACAATTAGTCATTAAAACAATTATATCATCTATATTTTGAATGGGCATAGTCTGTCCCAATGAATACCAAAACCAACTCCAGCATTAAATGTAAGCATAAAAGGAACCAGTTTTTGTGCTAAAGGAGAGTGTATTCAGAACCACGTGGTGCAGATTTATCTCCTTGGATTCTTGCTTCAAAAACAAAAAACAAAAAAAAACAGAGATTGTTCCTTCCTGGTTCACAATTACACAAATGAAATAGTGATGTGTGTTGGTACAACTGCAACTTAACTGGGCACAGAAATTAAACCAAATGCATTAAAAAAAATCTTAATGAAGGAGAGGGCTGCTCAATACACTGTGGCCATTTCTGCGTGATAGTGCCATCCTGGCATGGGGACGTGTTGAAGCCAGTCTGTGATGTGTACCATTGCATGATGTCATCATGGTCCCACTCCTGTTGCATCCCCAGCCATCGCAATTGTACGGTATATCATTACCTGAAAAAATCTGCTAATGGCCTCCTTTCACACAACAATCGCATCACCGGGGGCTGTGTGGGAAGGCCAGAAGAGTTATCAAGTGCTTCCTTCCTCAGTGCAGCACAGGAAGCGGCAGCCTGCACTGCCAAAGGAAGGAGAATGTCCCATACACTACCCATTAACTGACTGTCTGCTGTGTGTGTGTGTGTGTGTGTGTGTGTGTGTGTGTGTGTATGGGTGTTTGGGTCTTGCTTCCATCCCAGCAGTGCCAATGCACTGCTGGGGTGATGCCAGGTCATTGTGGGATCATGGTATGGTATGGAAATTGCCTGTATCTTTCATAGAGCGTATGATTTTCATGAAGAAGGTCACAGCCTCAACCCTTGCCATGTTCAGTAGAGACCCCTATTTGAAATCTTTAAAAATGATCCTATTAAGTGGAGACAGTATTGAACTATGTGTGCTTTGCACTGAAGATGACAATTGTTACCAGAGGAGATTGTCATGGGTACCTGGCACACCCAAGACAAGCTTCAAAAGCTTACTTTAATTAGAAGATAGTTAACACTGTGGCCAGGGCTCATTGAATTATTCTCCATTGCACAGTATTCCAGGAATAAGATCACATCTTTCTGTGGGAAACTAGGATGCTTACAGTCCTTACTTCTCAGTCTAGTCATAAGAAAAGGGATGGGTATATTATAATAGTTGCTTCTCCACATAATAATTTTCCTTGCCCAGTGATTTAGACATCTTAGAAATTCTAGACAGACCTTTGCCACCTTCTCAATATGGGAAAATCTGTACATATGCTCAACAGACATGATGGTTTCAGATAATTCCTCTATGAACTCTAAACTCTCTACAGTGGGCCCAGTAATAAATATTCTTTGCTATGAAACCCTTTCTGCATCTGTTAATCAGCAATAAATCTTTTGCTCCAATGGCTTTGTCTTGTCTTGATCATCCTTTAATCTTCTTTGAGGTGGTAGTCCTGAAAAAACCTTCAGAATCAATGCAGTTTGATTCAGTATAGAAGAGTTTCCTCTGCTTTTCCTGCACACCAAAATCACAGCTTCAGAAACGTTACTGTTTTAATCAAATATTAAGTGCACAGAGGCTCTGTCTTCTTTCATCTAGTCCTCTTAACTTGAGTGCATGTTGCTGGGAAAGAATACCTGTAGTAAATATAAGTAATCTGGGCAGACAGGAAAGTTACTTTTTAAAAGTAATCTTTTCCCTTACCAGTTAATCTTTGATGAGCAGCTTGTTGTTATTAACTCGTCGCAATGTATTGTTCATTAGTTTCCCATTACCTCATTACCTTTAAAAAAAACACAATTGTTTAGGATGGAATACTTGAGAACATCCTGTCAAGTGCTTCTAAAAATGCCCTTGTGAGGTAATTTTAAAAACTAGGAAGGTAAACATTACTCATGCAGCAGAGAAAATCAGATCCAGGATGTATGTTGAAGTATAGGTGGGACCAGATACCATTTGGACAGTATGACATCCTGAGCTACTGCAAAAAGAGGAGCAGTGTAGGCAGGACACTGAAATAACTCTTCCTGCCCATCTACCTTCAAATCCACACTCTCAGACTCAGGAGATGGTGGAACAGATCACCTGGCAAGGGGAATGGAATCACAACAGATCACTACAAAAGGCAAGCCACCTCTGCTTCAGGTTAAATAGTGCACTCACAGTGCACCTCAGCAGCTTCCTGACTGAGGCAGACTAGGGCAAATGAGTTTTTCACACTATTTTGAGCATTACTAAGGTAATAAAAATACTGAACTGTGTCACTATTGCTTTATACTGTTATATTTGTTTCACATACAACCTTTTTTTCTCCACATCACAGATTTAAAATTGGTTACAAATCTAATAAGACAATACTTCAAGCTATAGTATCATAGGGGAAGAAGGATTTCTATTCACTTGCTTCAGTGCTTGAATGGTGTCTTCCCCACCTTTTTCTGTGAGTAGACATCTCCATGGCTCACCAGTGCACCAAATTATTTTAAGATGGTTATAACTATAGATGTGTGGATATTTGTGTCAGCCTTGGGACGCACAATGCAGTTTTGCAATCATATTTCATGAGGACTTGCAAAAGCCAGATGTGACCCCATCCCTTTTGTAAACAGTGACGAAACGATGTGCCTTAGAAGGAGATTAGTGGAAATAAGGAGGTTCTGTCTCCCAGACACACAGCAGCATGCCAACCTTGGATTGACATTCTGACTTTACTTTGTACCTTCATTTTCTATTGCGATCATCTTTCCTCACAAAAAAACCTGCAACCCCTATGATGCCTGTGGGCATTGGAAGTTCTGAGCATGTCCAGCCCATATATAATTATAGGTTTGCCCAACTTATGAGTCACTAAGACAAGTGCAATACACCAGCCATGGATCGCTGCTTGCCAAATGCTTGACAACCCACTTATTTCTGCAGTTGCCCTTATTGCTGCAAAGCAACAAAAGGACAAGACATCAATAAAGTCCACGATAGTAGGCAACCATACATGGCTTAAGGGGTAAGATCAGCTTGCTGGCTTACAGCTTGTGCAGGCTTGATGGATAAGGTAATTTGGGCCACTATTTGTCTCTCCATCTATTTTACTGCTGCAATTGCATAACTGATTTGTTTTATCTGAAGAGAGCCAGAGTGGGGGGGTGTTCTTTCTTCTCAATGCAATTATGACAATTTGACCTTGCTGTGCTGAGATCAGCTGAAAATGTAGCTTGGATTGCCACAGGAAAGAAAAAGTTGCAATATTATCCTACTGTTGTGACCCAGTATGAAGAGTCGAAAATACCCAGGAGTCTAACAACACTATGGATGCCCCACCAAGAGCAAGGGAGGAGATATTACATAAACACATACATACATTTGCCCCCATGTTATATGTGTTAAAAATTGCCATGCATACCACAAAGACTGAATATTAGAAAGACTTCCAGCAATTCCTCTAATCTTTTTTAAAAATTATATTTCCCAACAAACTTTTTGTAAGTTATTTCAAAGAAAAAACTCTTTTATTATTGTTATTTTAAGAACATAAGAAGACTTTATCTGTATCAGATCAAAGGTCTATTTTATTGAACATCTTGTACCACCTTGGCCATAAAGATTGCCTCTCACACTGCTGCTCCCTAGTGGCTAGTAATTAGATGCATACTGAATTTATTCCAGGAGAAAATTTGTAACAGGCCACGATCTCAAAATATGAGTGACTCAGGGTTGACCTGTGATGCCAGTAGCTCTGTGCAAAGATGAGGAATTATTAGCTCAAAGAGGAGGCCTGAAAGGGGGATAACCTTCTGAGATCTTTCCACCTATGATTACCAGTATTTCTACAGGGAAGAAAAAGCCAGAGATTCAAAAATAAGCTTAATTGTGTTTTATTAGGACAATTATTCACACACACAAGGTATAAGCAGTCATGCAATTACACAAGGCTATCTGAAAGAAAAGGGAGGAAAGTTTTAGATAGTAAGATTTCAGTGTGTAGTGGGTGATATTTATCGATCTAGAAGAGCAGTGAAGAAGCAGTGAGGTGGCTTAGGCTCACGTCTAAGGGCAGTACACAATAGGGAATCAGAATAGCAAAGCAGTCACCAGCAACCAGTGTGGGATGAGTTGACTGGCCAAAACTACAGATGTATGTACCCTATTTTTGCCTGGAGGGCAAGGGTGTAAATGGCTCTCTGGCTGAGTAAACAATGGAGTTTTCAGAGTAGACAATGAGGTCTGTAACTGGATAATGGTCTTAGCATTAAGTGACAAACAGCTAATTGTCACCCTGATAGCTCAATTCTTGTTGGATAGGTTTTAAGACAAAGAAGAGGTTTTTGTGGTCAGGGGAAGAGGAGTTAAGACAATCAGCAATCTGGTGGGAATCTCCCAGTCTCTATTGTCCAAAAGGCAGAGTCATTAAGGCTAACTGCACACCTAATATGTCTGTAGTTTCTGGTGATTTCCTGACTATGACCTGACTATTGCTAGACATGTTTTCTGACCTAATTCACAGAACACATATTTAGCCAGTCTTTTCCTCTTGTCCAGCTTGGCCATACAGCCATAGCAGAGCATATTTTATATCAATGCCAATTAATATATTTTGCCAATCAAATCATGTTTTGCCAATTAAACCATATCAAAATGTGGGGGTGTATGGCCTGGTAACAAGGATAAGGTTGTGCAGAAGAATTCCTTTCATTATTCTCATTGAACTTGTACTGTTTCCTTCAAATAGTTCAAATTATTTTTGTAAGGAAAAAAAGCATAGTTTCACTTTAATATTTCAGTGGGAACTCTTGAGACTGAATTTCTGCCACAGAGTCTCAGAAGGGCAGAAGAGCTGGTGTGGTTGGTTGCAAAACTATCAACCAATCTATGGCCCTTTCCGCACCAGGCAATTAGAACAGGGCAGTGCGTCCTCACAGGGAGGTCGTCTGCACCTTTGAGCACACTTGGAGCGGACTACTTACCGGAGATCCAAACCTCAGTCCACCCCAAGACGACCCCAAGTGGTCCTCCGGCGTGTTTTTGAAAGACCGGAAAAAAAACAGGTCTTTATTTTTCTGGAACGTGCCATTGCGTTCCTGCTCCCTTGTGCAGATTCGGAGGCTCGCACCAATGCGAGCCTGCGATCTGTGGAGGGTGGGCTTTAGGCGTGGTGAGCTTCAGTGGTTGGTCGGGACTCACAACTAACCAGAAGCTGCCATTTTGGAAGCCGGAAGGAGTCATTTTGGAAGCTAGAAGCTGCCATTTTGGAAGCCGGAGGCTGCTATTTTGGAAGCCGGAGCTGCCATTTTGGAAGCCGGAAGCCACCATTTTGGAAGCTGGAGCCACCATTTTGGAAGTCGGAGCACTGTGGATCTACAGACTTTGCACTGCTCCGATTCGCCCTGGACCAAGGAGGAGCCCTGCAGAAGGGTTTCAGAGACAGTTCGCATTGCTTCGGACCCCAGAAGAAGTGGTAGGTAACGGCATGGAGTAATTCCCTCGCCTCATGCAGAAAGGGTCTATTTTATACTTCTTTTTGAAGACTTCAACAACACGTCTGGAAAAATTAGGAATGTAAGAATGGATCTTATGCTATTGGCTTTCCTCTTCTCACAAGGTAAGTGGGGAGGATGGAAAATAATGGGAGGGAAGGCTCAGACTTGGAATGATTATTCCATGTCGTCAAAAGAAAAACTGAAGTTCTCCTGCAACTGCTGTTTAGAATGTGCTGAAAATATCGAATCATTTTGATACAAGTTGGAGGGAAGCTTTTAGTTTTCTTCAATATCCTTCGCAACTTTGACCTTTTCAGTATTCAGTATTTGACCGATAGCCATCCTTTTGATTTCTCTGATTAGAATAGCCTTGTTAAAATAAAGAACACGAAGGCAAGCCCAACCAATTAAATTAGAGAATGCTAAAAAGGTCATTGAAAAGAAGGAATGACAAATCCACACTATAATGATGGTTGCCTGTGCCCAGACTCCTACAAAAACTAATTGCCCAACATATGCAAACTTTTTTTTAATGAAACATAAATAGTGTTCCAAATGGTATGCCATGTAAACAACATATTCTTGGATTCAGTATTTTAATAAGGTAAGAAATAGCACAGACCTAATTCATTCCCATTAAAATCATAGTACATAATTATACAATTCCTCTTTAGAAGATGCTGCATGGAAGATATTAGCAAATGTCACTCAAAGACACCCTGACATTTTACCTCCATATCTTGACTCACGTCAGAAAAAGGTGTTAATAAAGTTTTGGCAATTCATTACATTGTCATTATCAGATGTGGTCTTCTTGTAATTAGATATCAACAGGGGTCCTTTGAGAACATACCACTGAGCTTTATATTGCAAGGATATTCTCAGCAGGATATGCTTTTAATTCAACTGGTATAGTGCATTTGTATGTATATCATCTTTCTGTCCTTGTATTATTATCCTAGACTGTGGTATAGGATAATGTGTATTCTGAAAGTTTCTCTCTACTTGTCCTTCACAAAGATCTGTTGCCTCGAATCCTGCATTTCTATGGGTGTAACTGTTTGAGGAAGCAACTTTTGCAGGCATGGAAGAAACATAATATGGGATGAGGTGTTTAATGCCTACATTGCAACTAAGGACGTATGAGTGTCTTGTTGTTCTACCTGAGATTTTATATATCCTCACAATATACAGATACAGAAACTCCTGGGTATTGTGAGTGCTCAGTATGCAAGCTTCTACTATAAAGCCATGCTAGTCATATGCCACCTAATAAGCCTCTAAACACAACACCTCCCCTCTGTTCTGAGGGAATAAAACACGTTATAGGGCCTTTTAAACAGAACATAGCTGATAGTCTCAACATGTCATCATCTTGTCCTTTTCATAGCCAAAAGCAAAGATCTTACTTTAGTGGCTGCAGAAGGTATAGGTGATGACAGGCAAGGAGGAGTACACTCCTAAAAAACTGGTGCAGCATCTTGTTTTTTAATCCTGCCCGGGATTACAAATCCCAATATTTCAAGTGAAAAGATGATGCACAGATAATTGATTAATTAATTATATCCCACTTTATATCTGAGGGTCTGGGGTGTCATATAACATTGGTTTGGACACTTTAAAACAATAAAAATAGTTTCAAGGGTAAAATCATATTAAGCCAATTAACACTTGAAAGCAAATTTGAATTAAATCAGTTATGTCCTGTAAGTTTTAGTAAACAGCTACATTTTTATTTGGTGTCAGAATGACAGCAGCATTGGTGCCAAGTGTTCCTCTATAGGCAGAGTATTCTACAACTGAGGTGTCACAGAACAGAAGGTCTTCTCTCATATTGTCAGGAACCAAATTCACACGCACAAATGTAACAGTGCTAATACACTATTTATTAGAAGTATGATACATAGTACAGGACTTCAGTGAGTGAACTGAAGGCAATTAGCAAAATCCAAACATTAAAAGCAAATAGTTTTCCATCCCACCTGCAAGACACCTTGGAGCTCAGGTTTCAGCTTGGCAGTGCTTATCTCTACATTCCTAGCCTTGTTTATCTAACGGTCTCTGGTTCACATACCTTGTTACAAGCAAGCAGCTAATTAACTCCTACTACATGTCCTATAACTGAAATATGGAGGGCTACCCGACACATATCCTTCCACAAAGTAATGTCCTGAACTATTTAGATATAGGGCAAGGCATCTCCAGGATATCACAAACCTCCTCTCAGGGACATATAGGGACAAGAATAATAGAATCATAGAGTTGGAAGAGACTCCAGGGGCCATCCAGTTCAACTCCCTGCTATTCAGGAAGATACATCAAAGCATTCTCAACAGATGGCCATCCAGCCTTTGCTTAAAAAGCGCCAAAGAAGGAGACTCTACCACACTGCTAGGCAGCATATTTCACTTCCAGACAGCTCTGACCATCAGGAAGTTTTTCCTGAAGTTCAGGTGGAATCTCATTTCCTACAGCTTGAATCCATTGCTTCTTGTTCTAGTCTCTGGAGTAGCAGAAAACAAGCCTGCTCCCTCCTCAACATGACATCCCTTCAAATATTTAAACATGGTTATCATGTCCCCTCTTAACCTTCTCTTCTGCAGACTAAACATACCCAGCTCCCTAAGCTGTTCCTCATAGGGCATGGCTTCCAGACCCTCCACCATTTTGGTTGCCCTCCTCTGGACATGTTCCAGCTTGTCGATATCCTTCTTGAATTGAAGTGCCCAGAACTGGACACAGTATTCCAAATGAGGCCTAACCAATGCAGAATAGAGTGGTACCATTACCTCCCTTGATCTAGACACCATACTCCTATTGATGCAATCAAGAATCGCATTGGCTTTCTTGTCTGCCGCATCACACTGCTGACTCACATTCAGCTTGTGATCTACCAAGACTCCTAGATCCCTTCCACACATGCTTCTATCCAGCCACATGTCCCCCATCTGATATTTGTGGATTCCATTTTTTCTGCCTAAGTGTAGAACCTTACATTTCTCTCTGTTGAAATTCATTTTGTTAGCTTTGGCCCAGCTCTCCAATCTGTGAAGGTCATTTTGAAATTTGATCCTGTCCTCTGAGGTATTAGAAACCCCTCCCAATTTGGTGTCATCTGCAAATTTGATCAGCATGCCCTCTACTCTTTCATCCAAGTCCTTGATGAAGATGTTAAATAGCACTGGGTCCAGGATAGAACCCTGTGGCACCCAGTAGTCACTTCTCTCCAGGATGAAAAGTATGCATTGGTGAGCACCATTTGGGTTCAGTTTATCAACCAATTACAAATCCATCTAATAGTAACCCTGCCCAGCCTGCGTTTTATAAGCTTCTTTGCAAGAATGTCATGAGGAACTTTGTCAAAGGCTTTACTGAAGTTGTTGTATGCTACATCTACAGCATTCCCTTCATCTATTAAGCTTGTAACCCTATCATAAAAAGATTTAGTAAAAAGATGTAACACTATCATAAAAAGATTAGTCTGGCATGACTTATTTCTGAGAAATCCATGTTGACTTTTAGTGATTATGGCATTGCTTTCTAATTAATTACAAACTGACTGTTTCACGATCTGCTGTAGGATCTTTCCTGGTATTCATGTCAGACTGACTGGATGATAATTATTTGGGTCATCTTTTTTCCCCTTCTTGAAGAGGAGGACAATATTTGCCCTCCTCCAGTCCGCTGGGACTTCTCTGGTTCTCCAAAAGTTCTCAAAGATTATTGCAAGTGATTCAGAAATGACTTCTGCAAGCTCTTTTAATATCCTTGGAAGTAATTCATCTGGCCCTGGAGACTTGAATTCATCTAGTTTAGCTTCTTCTTGTGCTACTTCTCTACCTATTCTGTGCTACTTCTCTACCTATTCTGTGCTGCATTTCCCCAGCTTCCTCACCTGCTCCCCAAACCCCAAGTTGAGTACTTCAGGAGAAAACTAAGGCAAAGAAGATGTTGAGTAGTTCTGCCTTCTCTCTTGTTACCCTGTTTACTGGGGGTCCCGTTAGGGACACCAAAATGTGCTCGACTATAGGTGGGGAAAATTAGCTCTGAGCACTGCTTTAACATTATGAGAGGCAGGGTAACTTAGCGGGATCTTGAATCCTATGTCTACGGGGTCAGGTCAGTCAAGAAGCAAACCATTTTGAAAGAATAAATGAGATCTTTATTAAAATACAGCCAAACTGTGTATGCAACTCACTCACTCAGAAAACTATAGAAAATAAAGGTGGGAGTAGGACAGAGGAATTATTTAGAGGGATAGTTGATACGATAGGGTGATACGAAACCTGTCCTGAAGCCCGGAAGAATAGAGAGCGATGCTAGGGTCCAATGTGGCTCAGCACATGGAGCTGAGGGGAGGCTCGCCAAGCAAAGCGGCAGCAAGGCGGTCTGGAACTTGGGAGCAATCCAAGGAGGGTCTCGGAATCAGGGGTTTTTATAGGGAGAGATGTGACTGCAGGCTATGCCATACTTGGTGAGAACAATGGATTTTGGGTGCGAGACAAAGCCTTGGAAAGGTCAAAATTTAACATGATTGAGTTAGGTCCGAATTGACAAAGGAGCAGCCAGTATGCAAATGTGCGATGCTGGACAGTTGATAGTTCAGCTAGTCAAGTTACCTGCTCGGGGCAGGGAGTCCTTTGTAGGTGGCACACATACATAATAGGGTCTTTGCCAGAAGGTCTCCTGAAGCGGCGATCTGGCTATTTCTGGCTTGCCTGTATTGTTTAGGAATATTGCGACAATTAAGTTGCCGAGTCACAAACATGTGGAGAGGGGTGGTGGAAGAAAGCCAAATTATTGATATCAAAAGGATATCTTTATGTTATCACTAAGGCAGCCCAGAAGCTACAGTAACACTCTTCCCCCTGTTAGTAATTGGCCATTTTTTCCACGCAGTGACCCTATCATTTCCTTTTTTTTCCCCTTTTGCTGTGGACATATCTAAAGAAGCCCTTTTTATTGTTTTTAATGTATCTGGAAAACCTGAGTTCTTTTTGCGCTTTAGCTTTTCTGACCTTCTCTTTACATATTTGGGCTATTTGCTTGAATTCCTTTTTGGTGGTTTCACCATTCTTCCATTTCCTGTACATGTTTCTTTTAACACTTAGCTCAGCTGACAGTTCTTTAGTCAACCATTCTGTTTTCTTTAGACACCTGCTATTTTTCCTCCTTATTGGCACAGTTTTACATTGTGCCTTCAGCATCTCACTTTTAAGAAACTCCCATCCATCATGAACTCTTTTCTCTTTCAGTATTCTTGACCACGGGATTTTGGCAAGTAACTCCCTAAGTTTACAGAAAACAGCTTTTTTAAAATCTAGGATGCATATCTGGCTACACTTGGCTTCTCCTTCCCACTGAATGACAAATTCCAAAAGAGCATGGTCACTCCTCCTTAAAGATCCCACCACCTCCACCTTATCAACAAGGTCATCCCTGTTGGTCAGGATCAGATGTAAAATAGCCAATCTCCTTGTTGCCTCTTCCACCTTCTGGATCATGAAATTGTCTGCAAGGCAAGCGAGGAATCTGTTGGACCTTGCGGTCTTGGCAGAGTTTGACTGCCAACAAATATCAGAATAATTGAAATCTCCCATTACTACTGCACCTCTCCTTTTTGAATGTGTGGCCATCTGCTCCAAGAAGGCCTCATTGAAGTCCTCAGGCTGGCCCGGAGGCCTGTAGCAAACCCTTACAATCACATCCCTATTGTTTCTCGCTCCCTTAATTCTTACCCAGATGTTCTCAACTTGGCTTCCCAGATTTAAGTTATGGATCTCTTCACAGGTGAAAACATCCTTGACATATCAGGTTACTCCTCCTCCTTGCTTATTTGGTCTATATCTGTGAAATAGTTTATACCTCCTTATTCCTACATTGCAATCATGAGACTCATCCCACCAGGTTTCAGTGATACCTACTAAATCATATTTATGTTGTTGTTTTAAGAGTTTGAATTCGAGAACATAGGCCCTAAGCTATTAAAGGCTTTAAATATCATACTAGTATCTTGAATTCATACTGGAAGCACATTGACAGTCAGTGCGGTTCTTTTAAAACTGGTTTTATATGGTATTCTCATGGTGTCCTCATCAGCAGTCTAGCTGCTGCATTTGAAGCTTCCAAAGCTGCTGTGGAAAGGCCCTAACCTTTCCACAACACCCTCCCATCTTGCAATGGGGACAGGAGAAGGAGAGGACCACAATGATGCTTTGGTATAATGTTGTTGTAATCCTGTCCTCCTGTCCCCAGGCAGTGCAATCACAGATTAAATCATTGACAGGTTTTCCCCATCAATAACACACAATTTCACCACCATCCTGGATTTACCTGTCCTGCAGAAGCACGATGGCTGTGCTTCCTGCCCCAGCACAGCCTCAGAAAGTACCCAGCTGCACTGCAGAAGGAAGAGGCATGGCCATCGCACTCCTTTCTGCAGGGAGCCAGCCAGTGCAGAGGGGAGTGCTCCCATTGCACTCTCCTTCCAGCAGAGCTGCTATCAGGATCCCCATGGGATGACTTTGTGAAAAGGTAAGGTAGTTTTAAGAGCAGCCCCACACAGAGTGCATTGTAGTAATCTAAGTTACCAATGTTTCACCATTATGATTAAGTTATCTCTGTCCAGGAATGGTTATAGTTTGCAGACTAGTTGAAGATGGCCCCAGGTACCACTTTAGGGCACAGAATCCACCTGGGCCTTCAGCGACAAGAATGGATCTAAGAGTATTCCCAAGCTATGCATACAATCCTTCAAGGGGAATGCAACCCAACCAAAGACATGTGGTTCACCCAATTCTTTAATCCAAGAACCATCAAATTGTCAAACCATAGAGCCTCTGATGACCACCTTGTTTTAGAGTTCTTTGATACCATGGTTCATTCACTTACCAGTAGGAAAATCCTCTTTATATCAGTTGGGCCTCATTGTATCTGAGACTTCCAGTGCAATATTTGTCTCACACATTACATTATGTGAGGTGTGGATGGGAAAGCCATCTTTATGAATGAAGTCACTGATTCTTCTGTTTAGATTTTGTTAGCTACTGGGCCATATAATCAAATAATAATGTTTTACTTCTGCAAGTTGTGCTCCATCACCAAATACAGAGTTGTCATGAAATATATAAATTATTTTTTTTCAAAAGCAAACTAGTATGATAGGTTGTTAGATAAACTAAAGTGAGGAAAGAAGATCAGCACAGAGTAGCAAAATCAGATGTCTTTAAGCACTGTAGCAACACCATGATGATGGATTAAGGATGCAATTTTTCACTAAGTCTCTTCTTGAAGGAAGTAATTGTAATTTTAGCAATTTTCTTCTTGCTGCAAGAAGATCTTAAAAACTCACCTACTTCAACATTATTTTCTGGACTTGGCCCATGTAAAATTTGCACATGGTTGGTTTGCACAGAAAACATTTTCTTCCCAGGAAACAGCAACCAAAACAATATTTTCAGGGCAGGAGATATCATTGTAGGAAATTCTGGTAGGAATCCACCTGTGCACTTGCAAATACATAACCTAGAGGTATGCATTTGCAACAGTTTCATATTACCTATATGTACATTGGAATCATGAAAGTCTCCCCATCCCTACTTAATGGGCAGCAACTGATGCAATTGATGAGAGTTTGCTTCTTCTTTGCTTGGGAAGCAGCTGGCTGATGTTTCCACATACACACACCCTTGTGTACAGCATCTCCACTGTGAAGGGGAATTGTGACAAGGACCTGGCTTCCGCTTGTTTCAATGGAGATCACTAACAGAGGTCAAAATCTCTCAGCCTCAGATGAAGACAAACTCCCTCTGAACAAATATTGCCAAGAAAATCCCATGATAAGTTCATCGTGTGTGTGTGTGTGCGCGTGCGCGCGTGCGTGCCTTCATGTCATCTTTGAGTTCACGGCAACTCCATAGATTTCATATGCTTAGATTTATTATGCATAATTTGGAAATGACTAGAAGGCACACAACAACAACAAACCTTCCAGCCACGCTAGAGATACCAGATTTCTAGGCTTGGTATTGCGTCTCAGGGCCTGGACCCTTTTGTCCAGTTTCAGTGTGATGTGGAGAACCTCATGGCAACAACATTTCTTTGAAAAGAATGTACACATATGCTTTCCTTATTACGTTTTTTTTTAATGGCATACCGTGCAACTGTGGTCGATGCTTAATGTATCATACCTGATAACATAACCAGGTGTTACTCCTTGTAACATCACTTGAGGACTGCCTCTTGTAATTTCACAAGAAGTCATCTCTAGGTCTCAGACATCTGAGACCCTGGGATAGTACTGACCTGAAAATCCAAAGCCACAATAAATGCGGGTTTTTTTCTTACATTGAATTCAGTGAAGTAGTTAAACATGCACACACCTACAGAAATGATGTCAATGAAATTTATTCCCAGGTAAGCAACATGGCAGCCTTAATGGTTCTCACTGAAGTCAATGGAACTCAAAATGGGATGGATCGTGACCATAATATGAGACTATAACAAATTAACATTGCAAGCATGTCTCAGTAATACCCAACCAGACTTGGTATTAACAGCTTATAAAACTTTGACATTTCCTTCCTTGGAAAGTTTTTTTCTTTTCCTCTCCCTTCCCCCTATATGATTCACACAATCCTCAAAATAGCAAAGTACTTACATATTAGCTACATTATACATGCCCACAGCTGACAGGCAGTACAGCAGCTATTTTAGTCCAAGAATATATTGGCAATATTAGAACCAGATAAGAAGAGACCAACTGAGTGACAGGTGTTGTCAGCAGGTGACACGTCTTTCCTATGGACTGAAAATGAATTTTAAAAAAGCTATACCCTGTGAGATGCTATGAAGCATGGCCAGCCAAGATCCTGACTACCACTGAAACTGGGAACATCCAGATTCCACTTCTTTTTTTAACAGTGCTATTCAGGAACAAACCTTGTATGAAATAATTCTTTCATGGTAGGTTGCTACCTGGAGAAATGGAAAAGCAATGTGCTCCACTTGTTCTGTTTGGTCAGGTGTCAGTGGTTTTGTATGTGTTAGAAAGCTTAAGTAGAGCCATCAGAAATGAGCAATTAAACTGCCGTGGATCTTGAAAGGCAGGTATTTTCCTGATGGCACATGTCAAGAGTTGCAAACAAGCGACACATAATTACACCGTTAAATTGGTATGAACTACAATCTGTGTGCTGTGTAAAGAGGCATGCATGATTTACGGCTGCCACTGGAAACTTTACAAAACACATCCATTCATATGGGAGGGGGAGCAGGGCGTTCAAAATATAAAAGGATCAACTTGGGATTCTAATGCCTTTTTAACTGTTTCTGTTTACGCTATTCAAGTGTTCAGTGTGCTATACACAAACAGTTGCTTCTACTGACTAATGATATATTTTGAAATATAGTATAAAACAATATTCCAAACAAGCTGGCAAAATGAAAATTTGTATCATTCATCTCTGGGGAGTAACTAGCAAATCCAAACACTCTGATGCTTGTTTTAATTTTGAGCACAGCAAATGTTGAGACGGCTCAAGATAGTAGCAAAAATCCACCCAGTGTAACTAAGACCTGGATATGTGGCACATATACTCTCCAACATTTCACAAATAAAAACTAGGATATATGTGATCAAGCAACATCCGAATGTTGTCAAGATGGAAAAGTTATTAATATCACCCAAGATTATTAATATTACCCAAGGAAAGGCTGTAGTAGTTTGCTTTTGCCCAAATCTACAGGGAATATCTTAAACCCACGCACGCACACCACACACATGCAGTACCACAGTAGTATCACCACAACAAAACAACTCTTCTTCAGTCCTTGCATTGTTATTACGACATAATTTATGACATAATATGGTGTAGGAGAATGGCTGTGCCCCTGCTCTCTGCCACATGAGACCCAGAACGAAATGGGTAAGTGACAGCACAACTGGTATATAGCCACTCTATCTGGGAATGTAAAAATGTGAAAATGACGTTAAAGGTGCAAGGTGACCTTGTAGTGTATTCTTAAAAGGAATCATACGTGGATTGGCTTTCTCTGATAAATACTGCAGCTTGTCAAAGGTAGACTTTCTCATCTCAATAACTAAGACACTTTGGACATACTATAATATTTATCACATATAATTATCTGGAAAAAAATCATTTATATACCCCCAGAAGTAAAAAAAAATTGAATATGAGGTGTGTGTGTGTTTTTCCCCCAACCCAGAATCCATTTAGCAAAGGTCAAACATTCCTCAATATTCAGGATGGGGAAAAAATCTTAAAATACTCAAATTGAAATGGACAAATTCTACCATCCAGGTCCTAACCTTTGACTGTTTAAATTCCAACTTATTAAACCATGTCAGTGCTGAATGGCTTGGTTTTGTTTTGTTTTATTCCTTATAGGTTCCTCATCTTAAACATCTATGAAACAGGCAGTTATATTTTTCCATGCTAGAATAGCTGTATTGACTGAATTTGGTCAGTACAGATGAGTGAGAATATCATTTCACTTTGATTTTGAAGGAACAATATTTGAAAATGTTTTCATATTTGGTAGAGACAAAACTTGAATATTAATCAAATATAGGAGAAAGTAAAGTGTTCAGATTTCTCTATCTTCTGCTGACTTGCATTTAAGCTGGAAGGAGGACTGTCCATTTAGACAGAATTTGAATTAGAATCTTCTGTACTTGGACATTCAAAGAACTGAGTGTTATTCCACTAATTACTTTCAAAGTGCCTATTTACCTTCATTTTCAGTGTAAAGATAGATTAAAATATGTGAAATGTGATACCACTTTTGTAGCTTTGGTCATTAAGAATCTGTGTCTGGATTAAAGGTAAAAATAAATAGAAATAGTAGATACTGTGTTTCCCCGAAAATAAGACACTGTCTTATATTTATTTTTCCTCAAGAAGACACAGTATGGCTTATTTTCAGGGGATGTCTTATTTTTATTAAGTATGGTACACTACCTCCCTGCTTCAGTTGGTCAGTGAGAACCAGGGCTAGATGGGCTTTTGGTCTGACCCAGCAAGGCTCCTCTGGTGGTCCTTAGGAAGGTTTGCGCAATGGCCAGCTTCTGTTCATGATCTGGCACACAAAGATCTGTAGGTGGGGCCATAACTCAAGCCCTATCCTATGCAAGCGATTGTACACACAATTATTTGGAAGGAAGTCTCTTTGTATACCGGCATGCGCTTCTGAGTGAACACACACAGGATGAGATTTCGGATTAACATATGACCTATCGCAGACACTCTGTGCTTTTTCAAGAGGCTGCCCGTGGAGTACATCCGACTAAAGCCGGGCCCCCCTTTCTTCATTGCTGATCCTCTCCCCTTCTCCCCCTCTATTGAGTGAATGGTGCAAGTTCCTCCATGGGCCATAGGGGGCTCTCTTTGAGAACTGCTCCCCTTGGAGCATATTAGGCAACACTCTTGGCGTCCCAGCGCTTCGTCTCGTGGGTGTGTTTGGCGCGCGGTGGTGGCAACCGCGGCCCTTAGCCCTGCTGGTGCCACCTTTTTCACTCTCTCTTTTCTTACTGGGGCTCCCTTCCATCTCTCTCTTCCTGCGCGGCGTGGTGCTGCCTGGAGGGATCTGTGGGATGTTGGCGGCAGGAGTGGCAGGAGCCAGAGGCCTTGGGCCCATGGCTTAGGGGCTGAAGGAGGCGGTGGTGGAGACCCTGAATGGCATTCTGTGCCCGGTGCAGGGCATGCGTGCCGCGACTGAGGAGCAAATGAAGGTGCTGGAGGTGATGGAGGGTGAGTGTGGAAGCGGCTGCGGCTGTCACCCAGACTCGGGGGGAGGAAAGCCCCTGCCTCGTCCGTCTTGTTGTCCATTTTGGGCTCCTCAGATAAAGCTCCCTGGTCAGCCGAGAAGCCTGGATGGGGCAGATGAGAAGGGCTGCCCGTCTTCTCTACCGCTTCACGCCGGTACGCTGCATAGCCACGCCTATCACTATGTCTTATTTTCAGGGTATGGCTTATATTGTGCAAATGTTTAGAAATCCTGCTACGGCTTATTTTATGGGTATGTCTTATTTTCAGGGAAACACGGTATGTCCTAAAAACTGGCTGATATTCTGTTAGTGACACAGAACTGCTTAGTGACTGTATTTATCTTTTCTGGTTACAGCAGGGGAAGGAATTCATCATTTCCGTTGTGCAATGACGCCACCTCTCAAACATCACCATTTCTTGTACCCCCACACCCATATAGCCATATAGTGGCCAGTGGAGAGCAAGGAGTAGCAAAGAAGCATCCAGCCGTGTTCCTGTAGCCAGATACATAATGACAATGCTATCCCTGGGCTCTCTGGAGGACTTCCAGTTGGTCCTGATGGATGCTTTTGTCAGTTAGGTCATTTTTGCACTACACTGTTGTAGTGCTATTATTCCACTTTCAACATCCAACTGAATCCTGGGGTTTGCAGTTTAGGGAGGGCCATTTAGAATTCTCAGCCAGAGGGCTCTTTGGCTTCAGTAAACTACAAACCCCAGAATTCCTCAGGATGCTGAAAGTGGAATAATAGCACCATAACATAATAGAGTATTACCATAATAGAGTCTCACTATAGGAACATTGTCAAGTGTTTCCGTGTCATCTCCACTCTCTATCAACCACTAAATGACTGCATTCCCTCCAATAAGAGACAGGTGAATCCCGAGTGGGGTGAGAGAAGAGACAGGGCATAGTTCTACCTGGGCTGAAATTTACGTCATCACCATCATCATCATTTCTTGCCTTTTTTTCTAACCTAAGACTCAAGGCAGCCTATATCACCAGATCCAGGATCCCAGCTCTCTTTTCAAATGTTTTACCATTTTTTCCCCAAAAATATAACTCTTAAAATGGCATTACTTTGCACCCTGTTGTTGTTGTTGCTGCTGCTGTTGTTGTTTCCCAAAAGGACAAAACATTTTAAAGGACAAAGTATTTTCAGTTTGACATTCTAAGCATACGCTATGCTGAATGAACAAAAAAAGGGGGAAGGGAGTTAACATAATTAAAATGGTTATAAACATGCCTGCTTTTTCTGTTTACCAAGCCAAAATTTAATTATCAGAAACATACTGTAGTGTATGTTGTCTTTGCAAATATACGAGCCCAGCATTGTAAATTGCTTGTTTCCAAGCTGTGTGTGCATAGTTATGTGCCCATCTGTAAACATTTTATTTAATTGATTTTTCAAGTCTTTAGACTCTGCTTCTGAGACTTCTAAAATGTAGTTAATTAAAATCTGCAGACTTAGAAACAGTTACCTTGCCCCCTCTTCTTAATATTTTTTTCCAGCAGTGAGGTATTTTGGAGTGGTGTTGTTACAATTAAGGCAATTATAAGTAAGTGCAGAGTAATGGGTTGCTGAGGTACAAAGGTTATTGCTTATCTTAGAGAAAGTGTTTAATAATGTACAAATTAGCTTAGACTGGAGTGAAGAGCATTTAGGCCAAAGATGGCTGCAAGGCACTAACAAAACTGAATGGAATACAGAATGTGCAAATAGGTTTTGACCCAAGAGTGTTTTTAAATGTTGCAGACCCACAATCCAAAACTATCAGTATAAATCTGAAGCACAGGAATACTGTAGCTGGATATTACAGAGTGTGTAGTTATCTAGATGTTGATGGCACCAATAATGACTATATATATATATATATATCTTCGTAAAACGATACTGAAGGATATCTACCATGCCAGTGCATGCTAGCTTAACTGCCATGGCTTTTCCAAATAAACTCTGGAAATTTGAAAGTGGTGGTAAAGATTTCTTTTAGAGGTCCCTCACTGCTTCCCTCCAGAACTACAGGAAAATAGAAGTTACTATAATTTAGATGTGTTTCTCAAAAGGTCTTCAAACTGTGTATAATGAACTCATGGAGTGGTGGTGATAGCATGTTTGTGTGCCATGTCCCCTCCCTTCATGCTTTGAGTGTAGCTATGTATACTGAACTTGTGGGTATCTTGTGGACCAGGGTAGGCTTATTTAAAGGATCTGGGAGGCATTTTTTTTTCGTATCTTTCCATCCTGTTATGCCTATAAATCTACTTGTTTATTTAAAAAAGCACCACAACCCTTCCCTATTTTTTTTTAAAAAAAAATGAGTGGAGGTCATGGACCTTGGTTTAAAGGAGAAGCACATTTCTTGGGGTGCAGTTCTCAATGTTTAACGAACAGTGATGTGAGCTCTACAAAAATGGATGTACGTGCAACCCACAGGCCATGTTTTGCCTACTCTACTGCAGATGCTTATGTTATCTCATCCTCTCAGGGATTTTGTGTCTTGCTGTCATCCAATCCTGACTAGTCAGTAGATAGGCTAGGGTTTTAATCATCACTTCCCTATCTTGACTATGGTCTGTTCCTTCAATCCATTTGTTTTCCACTGATCAAGAAGAGCAGAAACGCAGATGCCTAGTATATATATATATCAGACCTGTCCAGGTCTGAAGCTCCCTACAACATGCTAATCAGATAGGAGAAATGATCCATGCATATCACCTCCTGCGTCTGAAGAAGACCTTATAAGCAGAACAAATAATATATTCACATTGGGCAGCCAATTCTTCATCATTGTCGTCTACCCTTGCTTTCCATTTTTAGATCCAATTAACTAGCTTTTGAATCATCTGTGACACAATATTGTTGATTCTGACATCTGAACTGATGGGACAGTAGAGCTCCATGAACAGGTTTCCTTTATAAAAAGCATTCGGAGATGGAAGTCCCCCCATCTGGATTAAGACAGTGGATTTTGGGAATAGTCTTCAACCCTGTTCCCTCATGAAAATTCATCCAAAAGCAATAATTATGATTTGTTTAAATTTGCCATCTTCCACAAAATGTTTAATTAAAGCAGTACTTATACCCTTTTTCTTTATCCTGTTAGGAGAATGCTTATGTAGTCATACAGTTTTCCAAAGAAGCAAAAATTAACTTTGAGGTGGTGGTGGTGGGGTCATTTTCACTGAGAAAATGTTGGTGAGAAAACAAATATGCTTTGGTATTGCAGGTTCAGTCTAATATTTGTTACCCTAAAAGGTCAGGGACTTTGAAGTCCACTCCCAATGACAGCTTCTCCTTAGAATTTGGGGAATTATAGTTCAAAGGAGGTCTGTGAGAGGAGGGTAATGGCAGGATCTTTTCATTTGTGGATACCAGTACTAACTCTAGAGAAGTTTCCGGTTTAAAGTTCAACAAAGAATTTTATTTGGATTGTCAAAACACACAAGAAAATGGACACTCTCAAGAACCGTACAAGGCTATTGGAAAGTCTGGTGTGAAAAGTTGGATAGAAAGAGAGATTGCTGGAAAGCATAATAGTTACCATGCCTGAAGGGGACTGGATCAGTGGAGTGGCTCAGACAATGTACAAGGGCAGCAAGAACAAACAGATCTGGGCACCATGTATCACTCCAGGTACTACAATTTGCTGGGGCGAAGCCAGTAGTGGAGCTTGGAGTGTGTGGAGGGGGGGCAGGAGGGGGGCGTGGCTGTGGTGCGGGGGCATCACCACTGTGTGTGTGGGCGTGGCCATGATATGTGGGGGCGTGGCCATGGTGTGTACAGGCCGGGACACCCCAAAAACATTACCACTCAGAATGAATCACCTCAATTTCCCCTCTGTCCCTATGTGACTGGGCAAAGCTGGGATTTATATACCCTATTTCCTACCCTGAACAAAAGTAGGTGGACAAGGTGGTAATTGCTTTCTTGCAGAGTTGACAAAGGAGTCTGGAGTGGGCTGATTTTCTTAGCTCTAGGTGACAAAACATTGATGGGAATCATGACAATCTCTTAATGTCTGGCTGGGAAGGGGGTCTAGGGAGGATTTCCATACAACAGGATCATAGTATGGTCCCTGCTTGCTTCACCTGGGCAATTTAAGCTTCTATTGTATTCAGGTGTGCATGTAGCCTGAGTTCTTGACAGTATTATCGCAAACCCATTAGCTTTTAGTTTTCCCACCCAATCTTCCATGAACTTATAAGCTGAACATGTCTAAAGTCAGCTCCTCTTCTAGCCGGCATGCCTTTTGCCATGTTTTCTAGCCATAAATATGTTCAATTATGAAAATAGCATATCCTGCAGAACGGGAGCATAGATGAATATAACAAATCTCTCTCTCTCACTCACACACACACACACACACACAACTAGAGAGAGGGGGGGGGAGAGAGAGAGAGAGAGAGAGAGAGATCTTTTTTAAGGAGGAAAAAAAGATATTCAGACAGATGTCAGCTTTCACTTTTGGTTTGCCCTACAGGAAAATCCTTTCATAAGGTTCTCTAGGCAAGTTTTATGCAGAGGAAGTTTGCAATTGCCTTCTTCAAAGGCAGAGAGAGTGTGACTTGCTCAAGATCACCTAACTGATTTACAAGGCTGAGCAGGAATTCAGGTCACCATGTTGCTACACTGAAGAACCCAGGAAGAAACTAAGAAATGCGAGGAAAGCAGGGTAAGGCACTATCAGTAAAATAACACCCCACTCTGAGAAATAAGGCCATGAGGGATCTTACTCATGCGTCTGCATCCCCTGTGTTGTTAAGGATAAAGATTCTGCATTGGGGTTGTGTAGAAGAAATCTCTCCATGTGGAGTTATGCACTGATTGTAATACGCAGCCATTGTGTTGAATGTCAGTACTGTGCTGCTCAATGCACACTTGAATGTTTAAGTGAATGCACAATTGAAAGCACATTATCTTTTGAATATATAACTACTATTAGCAACAGAGTTTTTAGGAGTGACTTAATAGTTGAGTACAAATACTTACTAGGAGCTGTTTACAATGAGGGTGGGAACCCAGATGATCAGATAAAAGCAGAATGGCAAATTGTAATGGGCAATTGCTGGGAACTGCCAAATGAAAATGTCTAAATTATGGTTGAAATTAAGGAGGAATAACTGTAACATAACAGTAGTGAATGAGAGAAATGCAAGATCAAGCATGTAAGATGAACATAGAATTGTGAGGCAAAATTTTTTATATGTGAGTAGACATTCAGAAAATGAAAACTCAGAGTGGAAGAACAAAAACATTACATGTAAAAGTACAATTTAAGATGATGTGTTTTATTTGTGAAACTTAATAAATTTATAAAAAAAAACAATGAGGGTGGGAACCAATTTTTAGTCATTTATAGTTTTGTAGTTTTTTTTGTACTTTTTGTAGTTTTGTTTATATTTGTCATTTTGTTTTCCTTTTGATAATGTGCATTATTTAGTTTAATTTCTTTCCTTTCCTTTCTTTCTTGTGTATTGTTTTGTATTGTTTCAGTGGTATTGTACTTTAATAAAAAAAAAAATCAAGTGAAAGCACATCTGCATAGGAATGCAAGCACATCATAAGCACTACATGTACAGCTCAAATTTCACAACCTTGAATTGAATAAAGATATTCCTTATTGGTCAAAAATGTCCAACCATTTCTAAAGGGGAACTTACCCGTGAGCAAATCACCAACATGATTCTGGCTGAAATGTCATAAAGAAGATATCCAAGTTTCACTGTGTTTGTGAGCAAGAGAAGGAAGAAGAATTAGGGAGAACGCTGAAAAAAATTGTGGTGAAAAGGTTAAACAAACACGTGTTTGGTAGTAGAGAATATGATACCTGGTCTAGAGATGTAAATCCTTGTAAATTTTGTTCATGTACACAAGATATAAATCCTTGTAAATTTTGTTCATGTACACAAGATGGATAATTTGACCATTTTTCTCCTTGGTATGAAAAAGGCTTATTTTCAGCTTGGAATTTATTCTGAGATAAAACCACACATGAGATGAGAAATGTGTTTTCTGTGCATAAATGTGATTTTCTGTGCATAAGTATGATTTTCTGAAATAAGATTTTTTCTGCACACCCACACAAAATGTCAGTGTTCACACACAGTATGTCTCAACTGTGAAGATTCTTATATGTCCAGGATTCTCCTTGTCAGGGTTTCCTAGCACTCAGGAACCTCACTTTTCATCTGTTACATGAATATTTTTAATATATAATTCCCATTTCTAACCTGGACAGACTCCATGAATTAAAATGAGGAAAGGGAAGATGGAAAAGCTACTTAGAGCTAGGTAGTTATGGCACCAATCACTATATGTGTTTATTTCACCACACAACAGCATGCCCTCCAACTGTCCTGATTTGGCAGGTATGGCCCTCATTAATCCTCTGTCATCCCACTTTTTCAGATACTTTTATAACGTCCCACTTTCTTTCCTCCTCAGTCTATGAAAGCTGATGAAGGAAATCAAGTCTGTGAAAGACTATGTAGTAAATTGTAAATAAAGTAAATTGATGGTGAAATTGATGATTGGTTATTGTATCTGCCCCTTTCTTTGGGTGCCTAAACTTTATCTCTAAATATTCCACTGGAGTTTTGGGTTATGGCAATGCTAGTAATTTAAGGACTGAATTAAAAAAAAATCTGGTGGGTCAGAATTCTTATTCGGGGAGAAGGCTCTTATTTTGCTCCCTCCCCATAGCTTCATCCCTGGAATAGACCCCACCTGCACAACATGGCAAGACTGCAACTCATCAGCCAGTGCTGGGGATAGGGCAGAAGTGGTAATGAAGATGTGGCTTCTTTTCATTTTTAGAGCTTACAGAAGCAGACTGAATGTCTGTGTAAGCATGACCTAAGGTCAGCCTGGCCTGTCCTTTCTTCTAACATTGTTCTTCCAGTACCCTGCTTTGATCCTTTGTGAGTGAATGAGTGTATAGCTTGAACGGCTTGATGGAATGTGTGGTATCAAAACTAAGAGGGGAAAAAAAAGTTTCAAGAAGTGGCAATTCCTTTACAGCGGGACCCACCTTAAAATAGTCAGGTCTCAGTAGCTGAGATCTCACACATACAGGGAAGATAAAAATGAAAGGGACACTTTCCTTTTGGAAAAAAAATCAGTCTTTTTCTGTGTGCAAAGCCAGTCAGGAGAGATCTGTAAGTGTAATAAAGTAAGGAACTGTATGTCTCCTAAATAATAAGAAACTGGATAAGGGAGGGAGTCAAGGCAGAAAGCTGAAGCAAGGCCAAAAATAAAGTTATTCATAGAAGGCACTGACAGACAGCAAGCAAGGGAGCTTTTTGTTATTATTTAATAATTTTGCATCTATCTTCCTACAGTGGAAAAAACATGTAAGGCAGATAACACTAATAAAAACAGTTGAAAAAAATCAAAATATTATCAAGTCATTATATCCATATATGTCTTGGTGATATTGCCAAAACAGTATCATGGATACATGAAAGCAAGGTATCAAAAGGTTTAAAGGAACATCAAGACTGAAAGAGGTACAAACATATCTTTCTCAAACTATCAAACCATTAGCAATTAGATAGGAGGACAGCCCAATAAGGAAACTTTGGCCCTTTCCACATGCAGGAAAGGAACCACGCAAAAACGGGACTCACCGGACTTCTTCAGCATCTGGGCGAGTCCGTCGGGACGAGGAACAGTGTGCGCTCGTTGCTCCTCACTGCTCTGGCGTCCAAAATGGTGGCTTTCAGTTGGTGGAGGCTCTCCACCAACCGGAGAAGCTCACCAGCCTAAAGCCGCCCCCGGCAGATCTGCAGGCACGCACTAGTGTGCGCCTGCAAATCTGCACCAGAGCGCGGTGACGGAGTGACATGGAGTCGCGTGCTCCATGCTTTTTAAAAACCTCTAAAAAGAGGTTTTTAAAAAACATGATGCACGACCAGTTCCAGTCGCTCCAGAGTGGACTGAGGTGCAGAACTGCAAAAAGTAGTCCGCCCCAGTCCACTCTACGGTTCACAAGACCTCCGTTGGAGGTCGCTCTGCACCGTTTTAATAGCCCGGTGTGGAAAGGGTCATGGAGTTGGAACAGAACTTCCTGACAGTCAGGGCTGTCCGGCAGTGGAATCTGCTGCCTCGGAGTGTAGTGGAGTCTCCTTCCTTGGAGGTTTTTAAGCAGAGTCTGGATGGCCATCTGTCGGGAGTGCTTTGAGGGTGTTCCTGCATAGCAGGGGGTTGGACTGGATGGCCCGTGTGGTTTCTTCCAACTCTACATTTCTATGATTCTATGATTCTATGATTCTAAGACCAATCGCCTGCCATGCAGGAACACACACTCAAAGCATCCCCAGTAAATGGCCATCCAGCCTCTGTTTAAAAACCTCCAAAGAAGGAGACTCCACCATCCTCCGAGGCAGCATATTCCACTGTTTAGCAGCTCGTACCATCAGGAAGTTCTTCCTGATGTTTAGGTGAAATCTCTTTTCCTGTAGTTTGAATTTGTTGCTCTGTGTCCTAGTCTCTGGAGCAGCAAAGACTTGCTCCATCTTCGACATGGCACCCTTTCAAGATTGCTCCATCTTCAAGATCACACCCTTTCACATATTTAAACATGACTGTTATGTCACCTCTTAACCTTCTTTTCATCAGGCTAAACATGCCTAGCTTCCTAATATACTGTCTTTCTCCCAGAATGAAACCTCAGGTCAACCAATAAAAACACATTTACAATAAAATTTAAAACAATTAAAATCAACCACATAAAAACATCATAAAGTCATTACAAAAACATACATTTTTTTTTTTTAAATAAACACCCCCATACAAATAAAAAGCTCTTCTGCTCACACATTAAAAACCTGCCAATGAAAGGAAAGCATGGAGGAGCCCAGCCTGGCTTCCTGTGGAACAGGTCAGAGAGGGTGGAAGCAGCCACAGAGGAAGCCCTCTCCCATGTCCTCATCAAGCAAGCCTGGGATGCGAGGAAGCCTTCCTTTGCAGATCCTAAAACTTTGGCAGGTTCTTATAGGGGGATATAATTTTTCAAACAGTCTGGACCTAACCTGACCAGCACTTATAACGGTTACAACAAGAAGATACTATTGTTCTTGTCCTTCTGTTCCTTTGAAATCTAACTTTTAAACAACCTCATTACCAAGGAAAACTAATATGTTATAGGTAACTGGATTCCTTGTAACTCATGACTTCCAAACTCTGCGAGCCACCTTTACATTCCTGCTATTTGAAAGCAAGATGAAATGTGAAATCTAATGTATTCATAGAAGCTGTAGATAAATGAAGACTACAGAGTCTGCTTTTATCAAGATAACCCCATGAGCTAAAAATTCATTTATATCTGGATTTGACTAGAGAGAACAAGAAGACATTCATCCCAGAATAGAATCTCATAAAGACAGCTGTGCAGCAAAGGGAGAGTTAGGACTGGGTCAGTAGGTGCAGTGAGAAAAATAGATTTGGGAGCCATCAGCATAAATTTAGCACTGAAGCCTCCAGGCAAAAAGAATAGCGCCCGAAAGAGAAATATAAATAAATAAAAAAATATACCTGAGGCCTGAATGATCCTTGTGCCATTTTGTTGATCAAAATGGGACCCAGAAGAAGCATAACAGCAAATAATGCAAAGTTCATATTACAATCTGATGAAACACCAGGCAGAATATGATAACAATATTTCACAAAAGGGGAGCTTCTTTAGAGCAACAGCATTCACCAAACTAAAGATGAAAAATGCACATGGTTGGACTGGAATTTCATTATACATTTTTTATGTTTTCATGATAAGTTTTATCACTTACAATATTACATTTTTGCATGTTATATTTACATTTTTAAAAAGAAAAAAAAACAGAAGAACTATACATACAATCTACTTTTGGGTGACGTTTTCAAAAGTGCACCACATATGATACAATCAGAGTTGGAGCATTCTGTCACTTTCACTTGCTATAATACTTGCATTTCTCAGCTGGAAGTTTGTTCACATCCTTTTGTGTATTTTTTTCAAAAGTCCAAATGAAAATTCAGATCTACATTATAATGAAGGTGGGTAGGGAAAGGCAGCAGTGATATTAAAGACTCTGTGGAAAAATGAAAATCTCTATTCTGATTTGAAACAATGTTAATGGAAACTGAAGTGTAGATATGGGCCACAATTCTGTGCTTACTGGTTGAACAACATATCAGGGTCTCAAGCAGATCCTATTGGTGGATATTTTAATTAATGTAATTCAAATGGTGTGGGGGGATACTAAAAAAAAAAGGAGACTTAAAAAGAATACCCTAAGTTTGGATGCTTATTTAATTTCAGGGTTTTTTTTTTTTATATTCTATAATACAAAACATCTGTATGATACTTTCCATGATTAAATGTGTTTCACGAGCATTACTTAATTGTACTGCTGACAGCAACCCTCCCAAATTAGCTGTGTGCTGCTGCTCCGGATGCTGAACCTGATCACCTTCACCTTCACCTCTCTCTCCCATTGATGATAGGCGGACTGAGGGCCTTTCGGTCTTACACTCTTATAGTGCTATTATTCCACTTTCAACATTCTGTGGAGTTCTGGGGTTTGTAGTTTACTGAGGCCAAATAGCACTCTGGCTGAGGATTCCAAATGCCCCTCCTTAAACTGCAAAGCCCAGGATTCCATAGGATGTTGAAAGTGGAATAATAACACTGTAACAGCATAGTGCAGAAAAGCCCTGAGTAACTTCTAGTGAGTAAGCAGCAATGGCAAGTATTGAAATTCAGATTTCCTGAAGGATTTCCTGAAAAAGTTCATTTTGTGGACTTCCTGTTTCTGTTTAAGAAAGATACTAAACAGATCCTTTTGAGTCTGGGCTGCAGTACAGTCATCCCTCCACATTCACTAGGGTTAGGGGCACAGGACTCCCCTGAAAGTGGAAAAACTGTGAATGACTCTAGGCCTTCCCAAACCATATTTAACACACACAAAAAAGTATGATCGCCATATTCAACCCACCATGGATTCCTTTGAGGCAACAGGGTTCCTTCACAAGGCAGATGTGGATGGCTGAGGGGCTTACTGCCACCCCCACTGCTGCCCCCACACTATTTTTAAGAGGTACTTTACTAGCCTTGTTTGCAGTTTCTCAGTCTCATGGGGCTTGCAGTCCCTATTAAAAATGGCATAAGGAGGCAGCAAAAGTGACAGCGAATCATCCGTGAATAATCAAATCTTCAAAAGTGAAACCCACAAATGTGGAGAGGTGACTCTAATTAAAAAGGGTTTAAAAAAAAGAAAGATAAGAAAGAAAAAAAGGAAGAAAAGAAAAGAAAAGAAAAAAGAAAAAGAATATTGCTGGAATCTTGTTGGCATCTCTGGGCCTTTCCACATGGCATTTGCCATGCAAAAGGGTGTCTGGAGTATCGCGCGATTGTGAGGAGCGATCTGCACAAGGCACTCACAATCACGCGATGCTCCAGGGGCCGGCAAGCACCAATGGCAAACCTTTTCATTTTCGGCTGGAAGCTGAAAATGATGTGCAATCGCACATTGCTCCTGGGCCCCACGCGCATTTACCTGGCATGTGGAGCCTCCAAGCACGCTGGTCGTGCTTCCTGCCCCAATGCAGCCTGGGAAACTCCCAGGCTGCACTGCGGAAGGAAAAGGTGGGGCTCTCACGTGAGCAGGCAGCTTGTGTGGAGCTGAAGCAGCAGGAACGCAAGAGCCTCTCGCCAGAGGCTGCTCATGTGACCCCCGCACCCCCGCGCCAGAAGAAGGTAAGGTGCGGGAAGGGCCACACTCATGCCTAATTCTCCTACAGAACTATTTGGGCATTCCCACCCAATGCATAACATCTGTGCTTGGTTTAACATTGTAGAAGCAAAACTGTGCAGGTGGTACCATTGCACATGCAGGTATGCATACACATGTATATTGGGGTGTACATTTAGTTGTGCAGCTTTGCCATTCAGCACAAGATTTGGGTAAGACACTGAATATAGAATTCTGGGCTACATGACCTGATGTAGGATGGAAGCCATAGTGTCAGTAAATTGTCCTGAGAAAAATAAATGAATGAAATGAAAATAGTCCTGGGAAAGTAACCAGATAAAATAAAAAACTTTCCTGCTAACCAGAGAGCAAATGTCAGCTGTTAGTGTTCTTAATACCTGCCTTTGCCATTGAAAGCCTAACTGCAGGATGGTGCACTTAATGGAAGGCTGCTATCATGCAAGAATGTGTGTGCTATAAAGAACTTCATAAAATTTCAGTTACAAATTCCACTTGAGTGGCGGGCGAATACCAGTGGGCCTTGAAACACAGGAGATAACCATTCTCTTAAACTACAACAACAAACCAATCATCTAGGAATCAATATCTCAGGCACTTGGAGAATCTGCAGTTAAAAGAAACTTTTCTTATAACCACTGCAAACTCCGTTTGAGTTGCCATCAATATCACAAGACCCTAGAGTATTTCCAACAAAGCTTTCCATAAAACAGCAGCCAGTGCCTCCGTCACCCTTGTTTAGTTCTTTCTGAAGAAGA